>NW_026467076.1:0-10939 GCF_026875155.1 Cherax quadricarinatus
TTTTTTTTAAAATTTAAAATAACCCCTTCATTTTCTATGTATCCTTGAATTCCTGCACATTTTTTTCAGCTGCTTTGGGGTCCGAACTGGCAGCCTCCCCATCCCTTTATCCATATTAGCCACTACGCTTCTTAAATCTCTCAAACCAACCTTTGCTGGCCTTAAATTCGCTCACATAAGAACGAAGGAACACTGCAGAAGGCCTACTGGCCCATGCGAGGCAGGTCCAAGTCTCCTACCGGCTTAAGTCAATCACCCAACCTTGTCAGGTCAGGTCACATTGACTTAAAGGGAGGAACACGAAAACCGACCTGGTAGCACAAGCTATCGGGTCCAACTCACACCCACCCACATCCACTCATGAAATTTATCCAACCTATTTTTAAAGCTACACAACGTTGTGGCCTCTATAACTTACTCGGAGTTTGTTCCACTCATCCACAACTCTATTACCAAACAGTACTTTCCTATATCCTTCCTGAATCTAAATTTTTTCCCAACTTAAAACCATTGCTGCGAGTCCTGTCTAGGCTAGATATTTTCAGAAACACTATTTACATCCCCTTTATTTATTCCTGCTTCCATTTATCACCTCAATCATATCCCCCTAATTCTATGTCTTTCTAGAGAGTGCAGATTCAGGGCCCTTAGTCTGTCCTCATAGGGAAGGTTTCTGATACATGGGATCAACTTTGTCATCCTCCTTTGTACATTTTCCAGAGAATTTATTATCCATCCTGTAATACGGTGACCAAAAACTGTGCAGCATAATCTAAATGAGGCCTAACCAAGGATGTATAGAGTTGAAGAACAACCTGAGGACTCCTATTATTTATGCTTCTTGATATGAAGCCAAGGATTCTATTAGCTTTATTGCGAACATTTATGCACTGTTGTCTTGGTTTCAGATTACTGTTTAACCAGAACTCCTAAATCTTTTTCGCAATCCGTAATATTAAGATCTACATTATTTAGTTTATATGTGGCATGGTTATTGTCCTGTCCAACATTAGAACTTTGCATTTGTCTATATTAAACTGCATCTGCCACTTCTCGACCACTGCATCAGTCTATTCAAATCTTCCTGGAGTGCTCGAATGTCCTCGTCAGAATGAATTCGACGCCTATTTTGGTGTCATCGGCAAACTTGCCGATGTCGCTCTTTATGCCCTCATCTATGTCGTTTATGTAGATTGTGAACAGCGGGGGGCCCCAACACTGACCCCTGTGGAACACCGCTCGTAACTTTTTCCCCACTCTGATTTCTCCCCATTTATGCAAACTCTCTGCTGCCTATTTGTCAACCATGCCTCTATCCAGGAAAAAAATTTCTCCTATTCCATGTCTTTAATTTTCCTCAATAGTCTCTGATGTGGGACCCTGTCAAAAGCCTTACTAAAGTCATATACACAATTCATATTCATTACCATGATCTACCTCTCAAATACCTTAGTGAAAAAATTTTAATAAATTGTAAGGCAGGAACGCCCCTTTGTAAAACCATGCTGAGATTCGTTGATTAATTTAAATGCTTTTAAAGGGTGGCTACGAACTGCCTCGGCAATTATTGATTCCATAAATTTCCCACATGGAGGTTAGGCTTATTGGTCTATAGTTCGAAGCTAAGGACCTGTAACCTGTTTTGAAAATAGGAAATCACATTTGCCATTTTCCACTTATCTGGCACCATGCCAGTTTGTAGTGATATGTTGAAAAGATTAGCCAAAAGGGGTGCTAAGCTCCTCTTTACATTCCTTAGAACCCTTTCATACAGTTCATCAGGGGCCGGGGATTTTTTGGGTTTAATTTTCTATTTGCCAAGGACCTGTCACTTTTGACCCTAATCTGCAAGTTTATTATCTCCTGTTCTACAAAATTTACATTTCTGGAATATGCTGGTATCCTCCTGTGTAAAAACTGAGAGGAAATTTTAAAAAATTTTACAATTTCCTTTTCACTGCAGTGAGCTGCCCCAAACTTTTGGGTTATCTTCGATTCTCTTGCAACTTTAACCTAAATTTTTTTTGCTTTTCTAATTTCCCCCTTTTTTATTTCTCTCTTTAACAAAATATATCGATTTTTTTAATTGCCCCTCTCCTCTTTTTGATTTGCCTAATTTTCCCTCTCTTTTGACTCGATATTTTAATCTATTGTTCATCCTTTAGGATCTTTTTTGTTTGATCTGTTTTCCCCTATTGGAACATAATTTGACTGACGCTAGAACTATGCCCTAAAAGCATCAATCGGCAACCATCACCACTACCTGCCCCTTAGTCAGGTCTTTCCCATTTCAGCCCCCCAAATAATTTTTCAGTCCTATGAAATCCCCAAGGCGAAAGTCGGGACGGAGACTTGTTGCCATTTTAGGGGAATTCCAGATATTTTAAAACTGGTGATTTGTGATCATTTTCCCCCAAGTCATCAAAACCCTTTGACTGTCGCGGCCGTATATATCGTTTGTGGGTTCGGTTTGATATATATACTCATAAATTCTAGCGGTTCAAATCAGGCAGGAGAAAGAGTGGGCCCACGGGGGAAAGGAATGGGTCTGTGTGGCAGTGTGCCCCACATAAAAAAAACCCTGGAGCACGAGTGCATAATGAAAAAAAAAAACTCCGACCTTTTTTTTTAATTAAAATGCGACTTTGTGGTCTATTTTCGATAGATTTGGGGTTGTATTCTCGTTTTCATGGTTCTTTTGATAAAAGGGGGAAATATATTATAGAAAGGGAGGGATTTTGATTAAATTTTTTACTAAAAAAAAGAACCTTGAAATGGAGCACAAAGAAGGAAATGTTTGATTTTTCCCGATGTTCAAAATAAACAAATGTGTCATTGCCAATAAATGTCCAAATAGCCATTCTAATACCATTTTAAATGGGTTTGAAAATTTTTACAATTTTATTACGTATTGCAGGTCTGCAAAACAGTAAATCTTCTATTTTTTTGTTTAAATAAATTTCAAAAAAAAAGCAAGGTAATATCACAGGCCCTGGAGACATGATGATAAAAAAGAAAATTTATTTTGGGGCCAGGAAGTCTGCATTTTTATTCGGCCTTATTTTAAAATTGTCATTTTTTAATTTTTCGTGAAATTGGCCAAATTTGCAAATTTCTGACCTGTTTTGGGTAGTTAAACGGTAAATGGGCGTTTTTGTGCCAATCGTAAAAAAAAATAGAGTTCTGAAGAAATAGTTATGATTTTGGGTTGACGGAATAACGGAATTAGCCAAAAATAGGGCTCAAAGTGGGCAAAATTTGCCGATTTTTAAATATCGCCGAAGTCGTAACTTCCGGAGCGAACCGTCATTTTTCCCTAAAATTTTTTTCGTTTTTTGGTGTCTTTAAATGGGAAAAAGATTCCTATTTTCATAAGAAAAAATAATTTTTTTTTTTTTCGAAAATTTTGCGACACCAGGGCAACTTCAGGATTGGGCCCTTCGCGTCAAAGGGTTTAACCTCAAGATTTTTAAATTAGGTTTCCCTACTGCAAAAAAACCAAGTCAAGGAGGTTTTTTCCCCCTAGTGGCTCTGCACAAACTTTTTTTAAAAAAACAATCCTGGATCGTATCAAAAAAGTAAACCTGATCAAAATTTCCTTCAAAAGTCAATCTGTCTATAGTTGAAATCCCCCATTAGCACAACTTTTCGTATGTAATGCCTTACGAATTTCGCCCCAAAAAAGTTTCGACCCCCTATCAAGTTTTGGGGGCCCTGTAACACCCCAAAAATTTATTTTTCTGGGCCCTGGGAAAGCTGAACCCAAAAGATTCGGGGGCTGATGCTTTAATTTAATATCTTTCAAAACCCAACAATTTAAATTGTCTCTGACTACTCGTTTCCCCCACCACCTTTCCGGTTACCCTGCCCGTGGGGAAAAAAATAATTTTATACCCTTTTGTATTGACATTCAGAGGGCATCTTCTTATTTTTCGATTGACCAGGTCTCTGTTATAGCAATAATATCTTTTTCCTGCACTTCAATTAATTTAGCTCATCTTCTTATTTCTTACACTCCTGTTTTTAGTAAAGAAAAACCTTAAGGGATAGCCCCTTGTCCCCTCGCTGTCCCCTTTGTTTGCCGACCTGATCTTTTGTCTTTATTTAAATTTCACTAAATTCCCTTTTATACATTTCTTTTTCCAATCCAGTGTTGAAACCGCTGTTTCCCACACAACCCTCCTCATCTTCCTCTTTAAAAAATCATAGGCGTTTCACCAAGGGCCTTTCTCAATCGGTCTGCAAGTGCACACCCCACCCCCAAGAGTTCCCCCCCCCTTGCATAATATCATGTTGGCAAAAAATTTGTTCCAGTTGTCAAAAAAGGGGGTTTCAGTTCCTTGCAGTATCTGTCTAGCCAGCAATTTACCCCAAATTGCCCTAGAAAACCATTCATTTCCCTACCCCCCTTTGGGGAAGATGCTACTATGATTGGGTCCCTCCCTTAGACTTAATGAAATCTATAGCGACCTTACTTATTCACTTTTTTTCTCCCCCCATTCCCAATATCTTTTCCCACCAGCAGAGAAAATAAGGGGCTTGTTCCCATTACTATTGCGGCATTTTTTAATTTTAAATTCCTGATGAATTCCTACCTTTTTTACTTTGATCACTTGAAGATGCATCTCCTGCTCCCTGTTTTTCATTTATCCACCCCAAATAAGATCCTAAACATCTTCCATATTTGCGCTCTGTTTCAAAAACACGTTGAACCTTGGCAAGAACAGCTTCCTTGTTTTGCCTTTTTGTTGCCCCAAATAGTAGCGTTTGGATGACGGGGGTTTTATTATAAACTTGGCCAGGGGAACACTCACCCACTTTCATACTTATCAATGATCTTTTTCTTCATCTTATAGTAATTCTACCCTTTTTTTCTGTAGGGTTGGCACTAGAAGCTTTCTTGGGGCCCAGGGGCCCCTTTTTTTTGCGATAAAATCACCAAAAACCTGTTAATACGAAATTTTTATTGTAGCTTGGATGTTCCCGCGGAGGCGGGCTGGTAAACAATGCCACCGGCGGAACTGTGAGGCTGGCAAGGCCGCACATTAAACGCGTCTCGGACGAAAACGCTTTGAGGGGGTTTTTTTTAGCAGAGCGAGGCAAAATCTTAGCGATAAACGTATGGGTAGGGGATTAGCGTTTTGTAAGGCCAACGTATGCGGGGGTCCACTTTTTAAAGAAAAAAAAAATAAAAAAAAGGAAACTCCAATTGATAATTTTTTTTAATTTGCATAACTTTAAAATACATATTACGAAAACAATAAAAAATAAAATACACACACACACAGTGGAACCTTATTATAGTGTCCCAAAATACAGTTTTTTTGAGATAGAGCCGTCTCTTTTTGATTTTTTGCTCTGTTTTTCGGCCACCCCCCCTTCAACCCAAAACCTGTACACCTCGTTGTTTATCTTGATTTCATGTTTTTAATTCCTGGAAATCATCCCCTTTTTCTTGGGGATGCCCTTTACATTTACTTCTTAGGACCCACTTAAAAAAACCAAAATTTGGGCCAAATGACTGAGAAAAATGAAGCAAAGATGAAAAAAATTCCCAACCGAGATAAACTTGCACGAGTTGGTGGTTTCTAAAAGCTTTTTTTATTATTACATATGTATTTTTTTTTATTATAATAATAAAAATTTATATATAATAATATTAATAGAAATGGAAGAAAACCCCACAGGGGGTGAAATCTTAGTCAAGTACTTTAAAATTTCTCATTCCATCATCGGGGGCTGGCAATGTTGAAGAGAGCAACTAAAGCAGGGAGAGTTCTGGGGGGTAGCATGATTCAAAGGGGAAACCATAGACAGTGACACATCGCACTATCCCCCCTGGAACTCCCCCTGCTTTTTTTTTGCTCTCTTGCAATGTTGCCACAGCTCCTGATGATGCCTGAGAAGGGGAAAAGACTTGAGCACAGTTTTTCCACACCCGTGGCTTTCTTGCATAGTTACAATCCCCCGTTTGAAAATTTTTTGCATTAAAAATAATAAAATAAAAAATAATAAAATAAAAAAAATACATACAGCATAATACGTAAAAATTCGAATGCTGCCCACTAATGGCGCAGCTGATGGCAAAAATTTAAGGGTCCACTTTTACATCGCGGGGGAGCGTTCTCTCAGGGGGCTTGCTTGCATTTTTTTCAGTCATTTGCCCATACTGTATTTTTTTTTTTTAACCTGATTTAAGAAAATAATGCAAGGATGGTGCGGGGATAAAAAGGGGAGATTTCCAGGGAAATTTAAAAACAAATTGTATCAGTTAAGTTCAGCTATCAAACAAAACAAATTGTAAAATTTTAAAGTTCATGATTAACCTTTAAACTGCCCAAAACAAAGATATCGTTTTCACGTGAAAGCGCTCCAACCTTGATTTCCCCAAAAAAAATAGAGTCTACTTCAAATGCTATGCAGAAAACGTGATCTTTTTTTGGGAGAGTTTGGGGGTTTAAACAAAAAAAAATTTTTATCAGTTAATTTCGTGATAAAATGTGCATTAACCTTTAAACAGCCAAAGTTTTATACGTTCTCTCGCGTCGCCCCTAAGTAACAAAAGTACTTTCTATCTTTCAACATTTTCACCCCCCTCCCCAAAATAACATTTTTGCAGAGGTGGCCCGAACACAACGTTTAGAACATATACATATATACAAAATATCCCTCCAAACTCCAAATCTCAAACCCCTCCTTAGAGTGGAGGCTTTTTATTCCCATTTCCGGGCTCAAATAGGCCAAAAAAAAAACCGGTTTTCCCCGATTTTAATTGAAAATAGTGATTGGACAAAGCATGCTAATAACAATTTTTGTAATTAACTTATCAGATGAAGTGTTAGATAAAAATACAAAAGGCGCTCTAGGTTTTGGTCTAAGTTTTGCAACTTCAAAAAAAATTTAAAAATGTCACTTTTGGTGGGGTAACAATCAACCATCACTAGTAGATGGGGGTCATACCACAATGATCATAGTAGATGGGGGCATACCCAACTGATCACTAGTAGGGTGGGGGGATACAACAACCGAGTCATATAAGGAGGTCATACAATCACTGAATCCAGTAGATGGGGGCATACACAATGATCCCCAGTAGTGGGGTCATACCATCAACTGAGTCAAAATAGATGGGGTCAACCACAACTGGGCACTTTAAAGGGGTCTACAATCAACGAGTCACTAGTAGATGGGGGGTCATACAATCAACTGAATACTATAGATGGGGGGCATACAATCAAATGAGTCACTAGTAAAGGGGGGATACCACAACTGATCACAGTAGGGGGGGTCTCCCCCAATGAGCACTGAAAAAGGGGGGCATACAATCACTGGTCAATAGAGATGGGGGGCAACCATCAACGGTCAATAGATGGGGTCATACAATCAACTGATCCCCTATAGATGGAGGTCATACAAACAACTGAGTCACTAGTGATGGGGGGCAACAACAAATGGTCATTAAAATATAAAATAAAATTGTTTCCAAAAAATAACATCTCAAAATTCCTTAAAATAAAAGAAATAAATAATGTTTTAAAAACCCTAAAAAAAATAATTTTTGTCCCTTTTTAATTCCCCCAAATATCTTTTTTTTTTTTTTTTGGTTCAAGTGCAAATAAAAAAGCAGTTAAGAGATCCATGGGGAATAAACTACGGGGGTTTGTAACTCAGACACAAAAAATAAATCAAGGCGCGGTAGCTCTGCAATACAGCCTCTCGAATCCACATTCTGAGAGTGGGTTAAGATCAAGCGTTAGCTTTTTCCCTGCAGGAGGCGTCCCAAAGCTGAAGAAGAAGTGCCGGGTTTGGCGGGGTTTGTTTAGCAATACTTCAGGGGCACATGCCCCCTCGTTTTGGGGTTCGAAGTTTTTTCTGGACTCTCTGGGGGGCTAACCCAAGTCAATCAGCTTAGCCTGGAGCCCCTTCAGTCCTTTTTGCGTGTTATTGGTTTTTGACATTACGTAACCCATCCCCGGGCGTGCATCCCATCCAGGGTGTCGCACACCTGGGTTTTCAATTTGGGGATTTTCCCCCGGGGGAGAGGGCTTCACCTTCATGAGGTTTTCCCGGACTATCCCCAAAACTTGTTACGAGGTCAGCCTTCCCGGACAACAGCGATCATTTTTTTGTATGCCTGGAATATCCTTCATGCTTCCATAGCCCACCTCCTGTAGTAGGCTCTCCAGCCCCTCTGGGGGATATCGAAGAGTTTTTTTTACCCAGGGATTGGGTGCTACTCTGGGCCCAGAAGCCACACCGAATTGCCGGAGCCAGCCTCTTGCCGTGTTTCGTTGAACACGGGAAAACGTGCACGCTGCATCCCCAAAAGTGAGTGCCAAGTGCAGAAGAAATACCGGACGGCTTGAAATTTTTTTGCTTAATCATCATGTTTGCTCACACCCGAAAAAAATTTATATAAAAATTTAAAGTGTCAGGGATGCCAAGGAAACCCTGAAAGAACTTGCTCAAAAAGAATTTTAGGAGGGATCTACCTCTCAAGGCTAGTCTTACTACTGCAACCTTTCTTTCTTGGCCATACATTAAAATTAGGTTTTTTTTTTCACCTTTTAACTCTTTTGGTAGAAACACCCTTTTTTAAAAAAGTAAATATGATAAAAAAATAGTTCCTTTGAATTCTCTGGGGGAGCAGCACCTTTATAATCAACAATATAATATAAAAAACACAAAATAAATTTTTATTTTTGGAGTTAGCAGGGGAATATTTAGTGAAGGAATTCGGGAAGCTGGTTATTTTTATATAGGGGGGTTGAGTCCGGAAAAGGGGGAAATACAATCCTTCACCTAAGGAAGGGGGTTGGGATATTAGCAGTTTGGAGGGATATGTTGTGTATCTTTATTGGTATATGCTTCTAAACTGTTGTGTTCTGAGCACCTCTGCAAAAACAGTGATTATGTGTGAGTGAGGTGAAAGTGTTGAATGATGATGAAAGTACATATTTTCTTTTTGGGGATACTTATTATTTGCCAGTCTGGATTTTTTGGGTTATCCTAGGTAATTTACACCATGTATAATTGTATTTGTGTACCTGTGAGAGAGACAGACAGACAGCCAGACAGCCAGCCACCTGACCAGCCAGCCATCCATCTGACCAGCCAGCCATCCATCCAGCCAGCCACCTGACCAGCCAGCCACCTGACCAGCCATCCAGCCAGGCACCTGACTAGCCAGTCAGCCACCTGACCAGCCAGCCAGCCACTTGACCAGCCAGCAAGCCCCTCTGACCCGCCCTCCCCAGCCCCCACCCGACATGGGGGGGTGGGGGGGGGGTGGGTGGGTGGCTGGTTGTTTACAACCCGCCACCCATGTTGTTTACAAAAATCCACACCCCCTTCCCCCACCCCCACTGCCTCCCATCCCCCTTATTGCCTTTCCCCACCACCCCCACTGCGGGAGATGAGGGATTCCTTACCTTCGCTTGGTCAAAGGCCCCACTGAATTACCACTTCCACAATGCAATGCGGGTGATAGATTTTTTTTTCCCACTCCACACTTACAACTTTAAACCTTCTATCACAGTAGGCACCAGCTTCTCCCACTCAATTTAAGGGGCCCAGAATTTACGCGTACTAGTCGACACCAACCCCGGCACGTAACCGTACTAACGGCCCAAAAAGTGTTAAATCTCTCAAACCACCTTTGCGGCTTTAATTCACCATAGACACTAGTTCCAGGCATTTTCCTTTTAGTATCATGCAATGCCTCCCTTTTCAAAAATTATTGACCGCATAAAACTATCTCCTGATAATTGTTTCTTGTTTTCCACACCAAAAAACAAATTCTCCACATCTTTAATATTTGCGTTTCCCGCTTTGTAAACATATTTCACCCTTTTCCCAACAACGCTTCCTGATTGCCTTTTTCTTTGGCCACGGTAGTGACAGTTGTATGGGTTTTTTTTACAACCGGCCAGCTTGGCACCCACTTCACTTTGTATTCTGCAAAGATCTCTTTCTTGAATTCTATAGTGTTTCTCACCCTCTTTTCCAAAAGGGCACTAGAAGCTTTTTTTGGCCCATGGGGCTTATTTAGCAGTTCAAGTCTAAAAAAAATGGAAAATACAAAAGTATCGTATGTGTGGGGATCACCTCCTGGGGGGTAACAAAGGCACCTGGGTGTACATGGAGTGTCGGGGGTGCTCAGGCCCTGTGGACACGTTCTGGCAAAAGAAAAAATACCATTTTAGTGATAATCACCAAACCATATTTTTTGTGCAAAATTTTTATTTATTTCGAAAATTACTTAGCCAATGACGACTTAATCCGGGATCCACTGTAAATCGAACAATGTTTTTTTAGTGGGGTGAAGCACTTTAGGGAAACGTGGGTCACGCAACTGTTCCTTCTCCCTCTGCTGTAGCTTGCCCCTTGTAAAAGAAATCTGAATTTCAACTAAATTTTGGAAAAAATAAACTCCAAATTTATAATTTTTATTAATTTACATAACTCTTTTTATTACAGAAAACAATAAAAAAGAAAATACATATACAACGAGTTAACTTTTCAGAAAAATAATTAAATTCCCATCAACGTCATTACAAAGTGGGGGGGGCAAACGAAGGGAGAGGGGGCAGTAGCATTCTGTGTTGGTTGTCGAAGGGTGTTGGGCGTTAGCAGTGGCGCTAAAAAAATGTGTAAATTTTGCTAAAATTAGTAATAAAGAATTAATAAATGTAGTAAAAATTTATTTCCAAAATTTATCAGAAACAGATAAAACCCCAAATTGTAAAAAAAGGTGCTGAAAATTTAAAAATATATGCCCTATATGGAGTACGGAGAGGGGAGGTGTCGGGCCCGGGGAAAAATCATAAATAGATACATTTTCTCATCTGTACCCTGGTCTATAACGAAAGAAAACGTGTTTACACAGGGGAAACACTCCTAGATCATTTTTGTCATCAGAAGAAAAAAAAAAAGCATA
>NW_026467077.1:0-12818 GCF_026875155.1 Cherax quadricarinatus
GACAAGCAGGGGGGGGAATGATGGGAAAGTTTTTCTTTTTCGGGCCACCCTGCCTTGCTGGGAGACAGCCGATGTGTTAATAAAAAAATATATATAGCCTCTCCTCACTTAACGATGGAGTAATGTGCCTAAGACAACGTCAGTAAATGAATTTGTCTCTACACAAGGAGAATACTATAGTGGTAGTGGGCTTGTGTTAACCATCTTCGATATTGTTTTAATGTCGCCTTTGCACCATTTATAAAATTTCTGGTATATTTTTAAATGTTTATACAGTAGTGTACTGTATATTGTAATAAACAGAACAGAGGAAATCAGCTCTAATATACATTATTTAAGTATGCATACTGGTCAGAGAATCCGTCATAAGTTCGAGTCATCAGCAGACGAGTGTATGTTGCTAAGTGAGGAGAGGCTGTATGTATAAAACATTAAATAATTTTAAAACGTTTGAAATTTTGGAAAGTTTCCAGACATAATGGAAAGACATGGTGCTCATGGAGAATGTAAACAAACTGGGTAGGGGCATGGTGATTGGTTTAGAAAGTCAGGTGGGGGGAGCCACATAGTGAGTTTTAATCATAATTTGAAATGTCCATAACAGCAGAACCATACTGTACTTACCCAACATGATGTTACTGTTGATTTACTGACAGGTTATTTATTGCCATTAACCCTTCGACAGTTTCACTCATATGTGTACATCTTACGAGCCACCATTTTTGATGTATACAGTGGACCCCCGCATACCGTTGGCATCACATAACGTTAAATCCGCATACCGCTACATTTTATCGCCAAGATTTTGCCTTGTATACCGCTAAAAGACCCACTCAACGCTGTTCGTCCGAGACGCGTCTAATGTGCGCCCTTAGCCAGCCTCACATGTTCCGCCGGTGGCATTGTTTACCAGCCAGCCTCCGCGGTAACATCCAAGCATACAATCGGAACATTTCGTATTATTACAGTGTTTCTGGTGATTTTATCTGCAAAATAAGTGACCATGGGCCCCAAGAAAGCTTCTAGTGCCAACCCTACAGGAATAAGGGTGAGATTACTATGAGATGAAGAAAGAGATCATTGATAAGTATGAAAGTGGAGTGGCGTGTCTCCGAGCTGCCAGGTTGTATAGTAAACCCCAATCAACCATCGCTACTATTGTGGGCAACAAAAAGGCAATCAAGGAAGCTGTTCTTGCCAAAGGTCAAAACTGTGTTTTCAAAACAGAGATCGCAAGTGATGGAAGATGTTGAGAGACTGTTATTGGTGTGGATAAATGAGAAACAGATAGCAGGAGATAGAAATCTCTCAAGTGATCTAAGTGAAAAGGCTAGAAGTTGCATGAGGATTTTAATTAAAAAAATGCCTGCAACTAGTGTTTATGTGAGTAAATTTTAAAGGGCCCAGCAAAGGTTGGTTTGAGAGATTTAAGAGGGCGTAGTGGCATACATAGTGTGAAAGGCATGGTGAGGCTGCCAGTTCGGACCACAAAGCAGCTGAAAATATGTGCAGGAATTCAAGGAGTATATAGAAACTGAAGGACTAAAAACCTGAACAAGTGTTTAATTGTGATGAAACAGGCCTGTTTTGGAAGAAAATGCCAAGCAGGACCTACATTACCAGGAGGAAAGGGCACTCCCGGGACATAAGCCTATAAAAGGGACAGGCTTACTCTGTTGATGTGTTCCAATGCAAACTGGTGATTGCAAAGTGAAGCCTTTTATTAGTGTATCACTCTGAAACTCCCAGCCCGTTCCCGGCAAAAGAATGTCCTCAAGGGAAAATTTGTGTGTGCTGTGGAGGGCAAACATTAAGGCATGGGTCACTGGGGACTTTTTCTATGACTGGTTAAACCATGCATTTTGCCCCCAATGTGTGAAAGATTACCTAACTGAAAAAAAAATTAGAACTTAAGTGCCTCCTGGTGTTAGACAATGCCCCTGGTCACCTACAGATGTGGCAGAGCGACCCTTTTTGGGGAATGAAATTCATTAAGGTGAAATTTTTGCCTCCTAATACCACCCTCTCCTGCAGCCCATGGACCAGCAGGTTATTGCAAACTTCAAAAAACTGTACACAAAAAACTCTGTTTGAAAGGTGCTTTGTAGTGACCTCAGAAACTCAACTGACTCTAAGAGAGTTTTGGAGAGATCATTTTAATATCCCAATTGTGTAAACCTTATAGGTAAGGCTTGGGAGGGAGTGACTAAGAGGACCTTGAACTCTGCTTGGAAAAACTGTGGCCAGAATGTGTAGACCAAAGGGATTTTGAAGGGTTTTTAGGCTAACCCTGAGAATCCTATGCCAGTTGAGGAATCCATTATGGCATTGGGAAAGTCCTTGGGTTGGGGGTTTGTGGGGATGATGTGGAAGAGTTGGGAGGAGGACAATGAAGAACTAACCACTGTGAGCTGATAGATCAGCTTCAAACAGCAAGAGGCCAGACCTGAGGAAAATGGTTCGAAGGAGGGAGAGAGAAATTGAAGAAATTCCTACTACAAAGATTAAGGAAATCTGTGCAAAGTGGCTTGAAGTGCAAACCTTTAAAGATGAAAATCACCCTCACACAGCTATTTCAAGCCGTGCTGGTGACTATTACACTGACAATGTTTTTGAAAAACTTTAGGGAAATCATAAAGGAACGAGAGGTACAGGCCACTATGGACAGATATGTTGTGCGACAAAACTCCAGTGACTCTGAAGCTGGTTTCCCAGTGGCAAATTTTTAAAAAGAAGGGAAGTAACCCCAGAAAAGGACTTGACACCTCAAGTCTTAATGGAAGGGGATTCCCCTTTTAAACACTAACACTCTCATCCTCCTCCCATCCCATTCAATCATCACCAGATCTTCAATAAAAGGGAAGTGCATGTAATTGTGCATGCCTTTTTCAGTTTGTGTGTATTAAAATTAATATTTCATGTGGTAAAAATTTTTTTTTTTCATACTTTGGGGTGTCTTGCACGGATTAATTTGATTTCCATTATTTCTTATGGGGAAAAT
This sequence comes from Cherax quadricarinatus, assembly GCF_026875155.1. Classification (NCBI taxonomy): domain Eukaryota; kingdom Metazoa; phylum Arthropoda; class Malacostraca; order Decapoda; family Parastacidae; genus Cherax; species Cherax quadricarinatus. The sequence continues at coordinate 3,002 of NW_026467077.1, forward strand.
TCATTCGCATAACGATAATTTCGCATAACAATGAGCTCTCTTGCACGGATTAATATCGCTATGCGGGGGTCCACTGTATATACTCATAAATTCTAGCGGCTTCAAATCAAGCAGGAGAAAGCTGGTAGGCCCACATGTGAGAGAATGGGTCTGTGTGGTCAGTGTGCACCATATAAAAAAAAAAACTGCAGCACACAGTGCATGAGAAAAAAAACTCTGGCCGTTTGTGGTCTATTTTCGTATAATATTTATGGTTGCATTCTTATTTTCTTGGTCTCATTTGATAGAATGGAAAACATATTATAGAAACAGAGGTGATTTTGATTGGTTTTACTATGAAAAGAACCTTGAAATGGAGCTCAATGTAGGGGAAATGTTCGATTTTTGCCAATGTTCAAAAGTAAACAATTGATGCCATTTTCCTATAAATGTCCAAGTAGCCATTCTAATATGCAGTCATGAATGGGCTGACAATATTTATACAATTATTATAATACTGCAGTAGTCTGCATAACAGTAAATCTTCTATTTTTTGCTTGAATAAAAATTCAAAATAGAAAGCAAGAGTAATATCAGAGGGGCCTGGAGACGTGACTGATGAACAAATAAAATGTTATTTTAGAGCCGGGAATGTCTGCATTGTTCATTCTGGACCCTATTTTGAAATTGTTATATTTTTTAATTTTCGTGAAATTGGCCAAATTGCAAATTTCTGACCACGTTATTGGGTAGTTGAAATCAGTAAATGGGCAGTTTCCTGTACTCAATCGATAGAACAAATGGAGTTCTAAAGAACTAGCTATGAGTTTGGTCAACTGGAACAATGGAATTAGCTGAAAATAGGGCTCAAAGTGGGCGAAATCACCGATTCGTAAATATCGCTGAGGTCACTAACTTCGCAAGAGCGTAATTCCATCAGTTTTCCATCAAATTTCATTCTTTTGGTGTTGTTACAATTGGGAAAAGATTCTCTTTCATTTCATAAGAAAAAATAATTTTTTTTTTCGGAAATTTTGCAACACCAAGAGACACCTCAGGATTTGGGGTTGCGACAGTCAAGGGGTTAAATAACGTGTAACTTAGTCATACAGATTGCGAAAAGGATTTGGGGGTTATGGTAAGCAGCAACCTTAAACCAAGACAGCAATGCCTAAGCATACATAATAAAGCAAACAGATTACTGGGATTTATATCTAGAAGTGAAGCAACAGAAGTCCAGCAGTTATTTTACAGCTTTATACATCATTAGTAAGGCCTCACCTAGATTATGCAGCTCAGTTCTGGTCTCCATATTACAGAATGGATATAAATCCGTTAGAAAACATTCAGCGAAGAATGAAAAAAAAATTAATACATAGCATTAGGTAGCCCTTGATAATGAAAATAACCCTCGAAGCTATAATCTAGGTGAAGTAGAGCTTGATCATACAGAATGTGAAAAGGACTTGGGAGTCATGGTGAGCAGAAATCTAAAGCCAAGACAGCAGTGTCTTAGTGTGCGCAACAAGGCCAACAGATAGAATGTGAAAAGGACTTGGGAGTCATGGTGAGCAGAAATCTAAAGCCAAGACAGCAGTGTCTTAGTGTGCGCAACAAGGCCAACAGATTACTTGGATTTATCTCAAGAAGTATAAGTAACAGAAGTCCAAAAGTTATTTTACAGCTCTATACATCACTAGTGAGGCCTCATTTAGATTATGCTGCTCAGTTCTGGCCCCCTTACTACAGGATGGATATAGACTCATTAGAGAACATACAGAGAAGAATGACTAAAATGATTTACTATGAAAGGAACCTCCCATATGAAGATAGACTTAAAGCCTTAAATCTCCACTCTCTGGAGAGGCGTAGAATGAGGGGAGATATCATTGAAGTGTATGAGTGGATGACGGGCATAAACAAGGGAGATATTAATAAAGTACTGAGGGTGTCGAACCAGGTAAGAACCAGAAATAATGGATTTAAGTTGGATAAATTTAGATTTAGAAAGGACATAGGTAAGTACAGTGGTCCCTCGATTATCGACGGTAATCCGTTCCTGGAAGCCGGTCGATTATCGAAATGGTCGATTTACGAATAAATTTTCCCCATAAGAAATAATGTAGATACAATTAATCCGTTCCTGACACCCAGAAGTATTAAAACAAAAAAATTTTTTACATGAAATATTCATGTAGTACATAAACAATACAATGGGAAATGATGAATGAAACATTAACAGCATAACACTTACCTTTATTGGAGATTCTTCTTAGTGTATGGGAGACTGGAGGAGGAGAGAGATTGGATTGTTTACAGTTTGGAAGGGGAATCCCCTTCCAGCAACACCTCAGGTACCATTTGCTTTTCTGGGGTTGCTTCTCTTCTCTGTTTCTTAATGCCACTAGGACCAGCTTGAGAGTCACTGGAGTCCTGTCTCGCAAAATAACTGTGCAGAGAGCTCTGTTTCTGGCGTCTCTTTAAAACTTCCCTAAAATGGGCCAAGACTCTGTCACTGTACAAGTTGCCGATATGGCTTGCAACATCCTTCTCTGGGTGATGTTTCTCCCATAAATCTTTCCATCTTAACCCCACATAGTAAAAATCTCTTTAATTTCTGAAGAAGGCACCTTCTTCCATCTCTCTTCCTCCTCCTCTGCAGCAAGATTCTGAGCTGCGATCTGTTGCTCTTCCTGCTGAAGCTCTTGCAGCTCCTCAGTGGTTAGCTCTTCGTTGTGGTCCTCCACCAACTCTTCCACATCCTCCAAACTCACATCCAACCCCATGGAACTCCCAGTGCCACAATAGAGTTCAAAACTGACATAGGCTCATCAGGGTCGGGCCCCAAACCCTTCCAAATCCCTCTTGTCGACACAATCTGGCCACAATTTCTTTGGAGCCATGGTAGCTTATTTAGCACTTAAATAACTTGCAAGCACTAAAATAAATGAAATATTATGAAATATTTCACTGGAGCACGTGAGAGGATCGCCGCTAACTGGTAAACAATGGCACACTGGCTGGGAAGGAAGGCTGAGGCGGGTCGAGGCCCGCTTACCTCGGCATACGCGTCTGGGACGACGGGTCGAGACGGGTCGATAAACGAATTTCGGTCAATTTCCGAGTCAATATTTTGTCGAAAAAACCGGTTGATTTCCGAAATGGTCAACTTTCAGGCCGGTCGATTATTGAGGGACCACTGTACTGGTTTTCTAACAGAGTTGTAGATGCGTGGAACAGTCTTCCAAGTGGGGTGATAGAGGCTAGGACCTTGGGTAGCTTTAAGAAGAGACTGGACAAATATATGAGTGGGAGGGGCTGGGGAAATGGTATGGTGATACCGACAAGATGTGGAAAAAGACACTTATGTACAGTTCAGGACTGGGGGCTGGGTTTGATTGGTGTCATTGGGTACGGGAGTTATTTCTTGGGTAGCTTTAGGTAGAGGTCGTTTTGATAAGGACCTGCCTCGCATGGGCCAGTAGGCCTTCTGCAGTGTTCCTACATTCTAATGTTCTTATTAGAAATTTTTCATACAAAGAAAGATTGAAGACTTAAATTACATTCACTTGTAAGATGAAAAATGAGGGGAGACATGATCGAAGTGTATAAGTGGAAGATGGGTATTAACAAAGGGGATATAAATAAGGTTTTGAGGATATCCCTCCAAGAGAGAACCCACAATAATGGATTCAAATTAGACAAGTTTAGATTTCGAAAGGATATAGGAAAGTACTTGTTTGGTAATAGGGTAGTCAATGAGTGGAACGGTCTGCCTAGTAGAGTTATCGAAGCTAAAACCTTGTGTAGCTTCAAATTTAGGTTAGATAAATACGTGAGTGAGAGGGGTTGGATTGGAGTGGGACTTTCACCTGAGTAAATGGAATTATCAAAGGTTATTGCTTGGGTAAGTGTTTATTCTGTTAGTGGGTTGGATTTGTGAAGGACCTGCCTAGTATGGGCCAACAAGCCTATTGCAGTGTTCCTCCTTTCTTATGTTCTTATAGTTTCAAATTTAGGTTGGATAAATACATGAGTGGGAGGGGTTGGATTTGAGTGGGACTTGCACATGAGTAAATAGAATTATCAAAGCTTATTTCTTGGGTAGCAATGAATACTGGGTTGGGCAAATATCCTATTAGTGGGATGGATTGTGAAGGATCTGCCTAGTATGGGTCAACAGGCCTGCTGCAGTGTTCCTCCTTTCTTATGTTCTTAGATCCTATTCCTTAGATCAAGAGCCCCTTATCAACGAACCTCCCTTGAGGGGTAAGTTCACATCCTGAAATTTCGTTCGTATCCAGAAGCAAAAAATCGACTGAGCGACTGTTCGTATCCTGAAAAATTTGCATGTTGGGGCATTTGTAAGCCGAGGTTTCACTGCATTCTTATTTTCACTGTCTGTAATCATAACAACCATTAAATATATTGAATGTATTCAAAATAAGAATGCAAGAATGAAGGAACACTGCAGCAGGCCTACTGGCCCATGCGAGACAGGTCCAAGTCACCTCCCACTTAAACCAACGACCCACCTAGTTTGGTCAGGTCAGGTCACATCCACTTAAGGAAGGAACATGGCATCAAACCTATTAGAACAAGCTAGTCAGGTCCAACTCAAACCCACCCACCCACACCCACTCGTGTACTTATCCAACCTATTTTTAAAACTACACGACGTCTTAGTTTCTATGTTGGTACTCGGGAGTTTGTTCCACTCATTCACAACTCTATTACCAAACCAGTGCTCTCCTATATTCTTCCTGAATCTGAATTTTTTCAACTTAAAACCATTGCTGCGAGTCCTGTCTTGGGTAGATATTTTTAGCACGCTATTTACGTTTCCTTTATTTATTCCTGTTTTCCATTTATACACCTCAATCATATCCCCCCTAATTCTACACCTTTCTAGAGAGTGCAGATTCAAGACCCTCAATCTATCCTCATAGGGAAGATTTCTGATACATGGGATCAACTTTATCATCCTCCTTTGTACATTTTCCAGTGCATTTATATCCATTCTGTAATATTTTTTTTTTTTATTATCACACTGGCCGATTCCCACCAAGGCAGGGTGGCCCGAAAAAGAAAAACTTTCACCATCATTCACTCCATCACTGTCTTGCCAGAAGGGTGCTTTACACTACAGTTTTTAAACTGCAACATTAACACCCCTCCTTCAGAGTGCAGGCACTGTACTTCCCATCTCCAGGACTCAAGTCCGGCCTGCCGGTTTCCCTGAACCCCTTCATAAATGTTACTTTGCTCACACTCCAACAGCACGTCAAGTATTAAAAACCATTTGTCTCCATTCACTCCTATCAAACACGCTCACGCATCCTGCTGGAATCCAAGCCCTCGCACACAAAACCTCTTACCCCCCTCTCTCCAACATTTCCTAGGCCAACACCCTACCCCGCCTTCCTTCCACTACAGACTGATACACTCTTGAAGTCATTCTGTTTCACTCCATTCTCTCTACATGTCCGAACCACCTCAACAACCCTTCCTCAGCCCTCTGGACAACAGTTTTGGTAATCCCGCACCTCCTCCTAACTTCCAAACTACGAATTCTCTGCATTATATTCACACCACACATTGCCCTCAGACATGACATCTCCACTGCCTCCAGCCTTCTCCTCACTGCAACATTCATCACCCATGCTTCACACCCATATAAGAGCGTTGGTAAAACTATACTCTCATACATTCCCCTCTTTGCCTCCAAGGACAAAGTTCTTTTGTCTCCACAGACTCCTAAGTGCACCACTCACTCTTTTCCCCTCATCAATTCTATGATTCACCTCATCTTTCATAGACCCATCCGCTGACACGTCCACTCCCAAATATCTGAATACATTCACCTCCTCCATATTCTCTCCCTCCAATCTGATATTCAATCTTTCATCACCTAATCTTTTTGTTATCCTCATAACCTTACTCTTTCCTGTATTCACCTTTAATTTTCTTCTTTTGCACACCCTACCAAATTCATCCACCAATCTCTGCAACTTCTCTTCAGAATCTCCCAAGAGCACAGTGTCATCAGCAAAGAGCAGCTGTGACAACTCCCACTTTGTGTGTGATTCTTTATCTTTTAACTCCACGCCTCTTGCCAAGACCCTCGCATTTACTTCTCTTACAATCCCATCCATAAATATATTAAACAACCACGGTGACATCACACATCCTTGTCTAAGGCCTACTTTTACTGGGAAAAAAATTTCCCTCTTTCCTACATACTCTAACTTGAGCCTCACTATCCTCGTAAAAACTCTTCACTCTGTAATATGGTGACCAAAACTGTGTAGCATAATCTAAATGAGGCCTAACCAAAGATATATAGAGTTGAAGAACAACCTGAGGACTCCTGTTATTGATGATCCTTGATATGAAGCCAAGGATTCTGTTTATTTTATTGCAGACACTTTTGCACTGCTGTCTTGGTTTTAGATTACTGCTAACCAGGACTTCCAAAGCCTTTTTGCAATCAGTAACATTAAGATCTACGTTATTTAGTTCACATGTGGCATGGTTATTTTCTTGTCCAATGTTTAGAACTTTGCATTTGTCTATGTTAAACTGCATCTGCCACTTCTCCGACCACTGCATCAGTCTAATCAACTCTTTCTGGAGTGCTCTAATGTCCTCATTAAAATGAATTAGGTGACCTATTTTGGTGTCAACAGCAAACTTGCTTATGTCTATTTATTCCCTCATCAATGTCATTTATATAAATTGTGAACAACAAAGGGCCCAACACTGACCCCTGTGGAACACTGCTTATGACCAACCCCCACTCTTGATTTCTCCCCATCAATGCAAAGTCTCTGCTGCCTAACTGTCAACCACACCTCTACCCTGGAAAAAATTTCTCCTATTCGGTGTGCCTTAATTTTCCTCAATAGCCTCTGTTGTGGAACTCTATCAAAAGCCTTACTGAAGTCTTCATTACCTGTAATCATAATCCAACCTGTAATCCTTAAATTAAAACTTGATAAATGTTCTATAGAATGTATTAATATGCTATTCAGTTCTCTTGTGATCCTTGTACCTTTGATATACCTTTGAAGAGTTTCGAGAGTTTATCTACTCTCTGAGCCCGGCCATGGGCTGGGCTCATCTGGTATTTGCCTGGTCAACCAGGCTGTTGCTGTTGGAGGCCTGTGGCCCCACACATCCATCACAGCCTGGTTGATCTGGCACCTGGTGAAGATACATGTACTTGTCCAGTTTTCTCTCGAAGGCTTCTACACTTGTTCCAGCCATGTTTCTGATATCTTCTGGTAAGATGTTGAATAGTCTGGGATCCCGGATGTTGATACAGTGTTCCCTTGTTGTCCCCACTGTTCCCCTGCTCCTCACTGGGCTTATTTTACACTTCCTCCCACAAATTTTGCAAAGGTGTTTGACAAATGTGATCATGGAGTGATAGCGCACAAAATGAAGGCCATGGGCATTACGGGGAATGTAGGCAGATGGATTTTCGGTTTCCTAACACACAGAACACAAAAAGTGAATAGGGCAAGATCCAACATCAGTGAGGTCAAAAGCTCAGTGCCCCAAGGCGCTGTCCTGGCACCTCTGCTGTTCCTCATCCTTATAGCAGACATAGACAAAAACACCCAGCACACTTTTGTATCATCAGTTGCAGATGACACTAAACTAAGCATGAAAGTCACTATGGTAGAGGACACTGAAAAAGTACAGGAAGACATAAACAAGGTTTTCCAGTGGGCAGTGGAGAAGAACATGACATTCAATGGTGACAAGTTCCAGCTGCTTAGGTATGGAAAGAATGAACTCAAAAAGACCACTATACAGTGGACCCCTGGTATTCAATATTAATCCATTCCTGAGAGCTCATCGAATACCGAAAATATCGAAAAGCGAATCAATTTTCCCCATAAGAAATAATGGAAATCAAATTAATCCGCGCAAGACACCCAAAAGTATGAAAAAAAAAATTTTACCACATGAAATATTAAGTTTAATGCAATAGAATAATTACAATAACAACAATAACAATAGAATAATTGACACTTACCTTTAATGAAGATCTGGTGATGATTGATGGGATGAGAGGAGGGGAGAGTGTCGAAGTTGTTACTGTTTAGAAGGGGAATCCCATTCCATTAGGACTTTTCCGGGGTTACTTCCCTTCTTATTTTAACGTCACTAGGACCAGCTTGAGAGTCACTGGACATCTGTCACACAACAAATCTGTCCATAGAGCTCTGTACCTCCCGTTCCTTTAAGATTTGTCTAAAATGGGCCATAACATTGTCATTGTAATAGTCACCAGCACGGCTTGCAATAGCTGTGTTAGGGTGATTTTCATCCATAAAGGTTTGCACTTCAACCCACTTTGCACACATTTCCTTAATTTTTGAAGTAGGCACAATGGATTCCACAACTGGCATAGGCTTCTTAGGGTTAGCCCCAAACCCTTCAAAATCTTTCTTAATTTCCATACTAATTCTCACCCTTTTTACCACAGGGTTGGCACTAGAAGCTTTCTTGGGGCCCATGGTGACTTATTTTGCAGAAACCAGCACCAAAAACAGTGATAATATGGAATGTACCGAATGTATCCTTAGATGCGTGCACACTGCCTGGCTTGTAAACACTGGCACACATGGGGCAGTTCAGGCCACACATGGACACGTCTTGTACGAATCACATCGAATACCGGGTTTTCGATCGGATACCGAGGCAAAATTTTGCATTAAAATGCATCGAATGCCGGATTTATCGGATACCGATGCCACGAATACCGGGGGTCCACTGTATACAAAACTCAAGAGGATCACCAAATAGAATGTAAGGAACACATAAGAGACCTGGGAATAATTATGTCAGCGACCTTTCTTTTAAAGATCATAACAAGACAAAGATCACAACAGCCAGGAAGATGACAGGGTAGTATTGAGAACTTTCAAAACAAGGGAAATAATGCCGATGGTGGCACTCTTCAAATTGCTAGTGCTCACTCACTTAGAATATTGCTCAGTGCTGATGGTCCCGTTCAAAGTTTACCTGGAGTTTACCTGGAGAGAGTTCCGGGGGTCAATGCCCCCGCGGCCCGGTCTGTGACCAGGCCTCCTGGTGGATCAGAGCCTGATCAACCAGGCTGTTGCTGCTGGCTGCACGCAAACCAACGTACGAGCCACAGCCCGGCTGATCAGGAAGTGACTTTAGGTGCTTGTCCAGTGCCAGCTTGAAGACTGCCAGGGGTCTGTTGGTAATCCCCCTTATGTGTGCTGGGAGGCAGTTGAACAGTCTCGGGCCCCTGACACTTATTGTATGGCCTCTTAACGTGCTAGTGACACCCCTGCTTTTCATTGGGGGGATGGTGCATTGTCTGCCAAGTATTTTGCTTTCGTAGTGAGTGATTTTCGTGTGCAAGTTCAGTACTAGTCCCTCTAGGATTTTCCAGGTGTATATAATCATGTATCTCTCCCTCCTGCGTTCCAGAGAATACAGGTTTAGGAACCTCAAGCGCTCCCAGTAATTGAGGTGTTTTAACTCCGTTATGCGCGCCGTGAAAGTTCTCTGTACATTTTCTAGGTCGGCAATTTCACCTGCCTTGAAAGGTGCTGTTAGTGTGCAGCAATATTCCAGCCTAGATAGAACAAGTGACCTGAAGAGTGTCATCATGGCTTGGCCTCCCTAGTTTTGAAGGTTCTCATTATCCATCCTGTCATTTTTCTAGCAGATGCGATTGATACAATGTTATGGTCCTTGAAGGTGAGATCCTCCACATAATCACTCCAGGTCTTTGGAGAAATATCAGAAAAACTGGAAAAATCAGAGATTGTTTAGGCTACATTGAGCC
>NW_026467078.1:0-13283 GCF_026875155.1 Cherax quadricarinatus
ATGATCCATCACAGAAATGATCCATCACAATATAACCATCACAGTATGAACCATCACAATATGATCCATCACAATATGAACCATCACAATATGAACCGTCACAATATGAACCATCACAGTATGAACCATCACAATATGAACCATCACAGTATATACCATCACAGTATGAACCATCACAGTATGAACCATCACAATATGAACCATCACAATATGAACCATCACAATATGAACCATCACAATATGAACCATCACAGTATGAACATCACAGTATGATCCATCACAGTCTGATCCATCACAGTATGAACCATCACAATATGAACCATCACAATATGAACCATCACAGTATGAACCATCACAATATGATCCATCACAATATGAACCATCACAATATGAACCATCACAGTATGAACCATCACAGTATGAACCATCACAATATGAACCATCACAATATGAACCATCACAATATGAACCATCACAATATGAACCATCACAGTATGAACATCACAGTATGAACCATCACAGTATGATCCATCACAGTATGAACCATCACAATATGAACCATCACAATATGAACCATCACAGTATGAACATCACAATATGAACCATCACACTATGAACCATCACAATATGAACCATCACAATATGAACCATCACAGTATGAACATCACAGTATGAACCATCACAATATGAACCATCACAATATGAACCATCACAGTATAAACACAATATGAACCATCACACTATGAACCGTCAAAATATGAAACATCGGCATATGAACCATTGCAATATGAACCACAATATGAATCATCACAGTATGAACATCACAGTATTATCCATCACAGTATGATCCATCACAGTATGATCCATCACAGTATGAACCATCACAATATGAACCATCACAATATGAACCATCACAGTATGAACATCACAATATGAACCCTCACACTATGAACCATCAAAATATGAACCATCGGCATATGAACCATCAAAATATGAACCATCGGCATATGAACCATCACAATATGAACCATCACAATATGAACCATCACAGTATGATCACAGTATGATCCATCACAGTATGAACCATCACAATATGAACCATCACAATATGAACCATCACACTATGAACCATCACAATATGAACCATCGCAATATGAACCATCACAATATGAACCATCACAATATGAACCATCACAATATGATCCATCGCAATATGAACCATCACAATATGAACCATCACAATATGAACCATCACAATATGAACCATCACAACATGAACCATCACAATATGAACCATCACAATATGAACCATCACAATATGAACCATCGCAATATGAACCATCGCAATATGAACCATCACAATATGATCCATCACAATATGATCCATCACAGTATGAACCATCACAATATGAACCATCACAATATGAACCATCACAATATGAACCATCACAATATGAACCATCACAATATGATTAAATTTCCCTCAGGGTAACTCCTTGGAGCATTTTTTTTCCGAACTTTACTGATGAAATTTCGGCCTCTCACTATGAAGATCTTTATGGTCACCCACAGGGATCTCTCACACTCTTATCAACTCACCCCCCAGGGGTCTCTCCCACTGTTATCAACTCACCCCCAGGGGTCTCTCACACTGTGATCAACTTACCCCCAGGGGTTTCTCATACTGTGATCAACTCACCCCCAGGGGTCTCTTACACTGTGATCAACTTACCCCCAGGGGTTTCTCATACTGTGATCAACTCACCCCCAGGGGTTTCTCACACTGTGATCAACTTATCCCCAGGTGTTTCTCAAACTGTGATCAACTCATCCCCAGGGGTCTCTCACACTGTGATCAACTCACTCCAAGGGTCTCTCACACTGTGATCAATTTACCCCCAGGTGTTTCTCACACTGTGATCAACTCACCCTCAGGGGTCTCTCAGGGATGCTCGTTCAGGCCTGAACGAGCATCGAAGTGCCTGTAACAGAGACGATTTAAGGTACACCTGTGTCCTCCACAGAGACTCCATGGGACATTTGATGAATTGGAATGAGGCACAACTCGTTCTCACCGAACCAGACCTCAGACGCCGACGGTGTCTAGAAGCCTCACTAATCGCCGTCACCGACACAGAACGTAACACTGGAAACCACAAAATTTCTAAAACATTAGCATACATGATACTTAAGCACCACCAACCTAATAACACAAGAGTCACGTGATCTCATCGTCTACCCGTCCTCATCCCAACATGGCATTCTTCAGGTTACCATGCGTCACTCGCACCTCACTTTCTACCTCTGTATGTTAGAAGTGATCAAGGTCCCAGGACCGAAACGCTTTCTAACAAATATGTCATAGTGTTTGCTTATATGTCTATCTAAACTAACTTGTCGGTATGTATTACCAAGGTTTATACCAGTCCCTCACTCACAAGAGTGTCATATGGTAAAAAAAAAAAAACTGGAGTTTTGTGACTACCCTGCAAAATCCGCATCCACGCGGATATCGAGATGTGACATCTGCGATCCACATCCACATTTTACTGTAAGCAGATATCTGCTAATGCATCTGCATCAACAAAATAAGATATCCACATACACATCCACATCGGCAGATGTATAAATTTTCACATTGGATACTTCCCTAATATGTAGCATCTTGCCTAGAAGGGGAGTGGGTATTGAATGATTGTCTAGGGCAATTGGTGTAAATTGCTGGCTAGACAGATACTGCAAGGAATTTGTTATCACATTCATTGACAACTGGGACAACTTTTATGGCAAACATGATATGTATGCAAGGGATGGGGTACATCTCTCTGGGGCAAGGGTGGTAGCACTTGCAAACTCGATTGAGAGGGCCATTGCTGACGTGTCTAGGATTTTAAACTGATAGAAGATAGAGGTATGGGTGTGTGTGGGAAACAGTCAGGTTGCAACACTAGGGTTGAAAACAGTAAATGTATAAAAGGCATTCATCATAAAGTTATAAATAAAGACAATGAATCGGGTCAGCAAACAAAGGGAGACAGCAGAGGGCAGCAAGACACTAGCTCCCTTAATAAAGATTTACTATACTAATAGCAGGAGTATAAGAAATAAGATAGATGAGCTAAGATTAACTGCGAGTGCAGGAAACATATTATTGCTATAACAGGGACCTGGCTCAATCTGAAAGAGAGATGCCTTCTGAATGTCACATACAAAGCTATAAATTATTCCACACTGATAGGGTCAACAGGAAGGGTGGTGAGTAGACAATTTAAATTGTTGTGTTAGACAAGATATAAAATTAGAAGCATCAGCCTCTGAATCTGATTACAGCTTCTCGAGGGCCATGAAGAACTAATCTTGGGTGTGATTTACAGGCCCCCAAATCTTGATAGGGAGTGCAGTAAACTTCTATGGGACAAAATTCGTAAGGCATTTACATACGAAAATGTTGTACTAATGGGAGATTTCAACTTTAGACAAATTGAATGCCATGGGAGTCACAGTGAGACCTGCTCAGAAGAAATGGTGGGCATTAAAATCGCCAAGTAATAGAAGTGGTGGCAGTAAGGAAGAAACCAGAAATGCAACATCTGGGATAGATAATGCCCGAGAAGGAGAGAGATACAAAGAACAGATTGTTTACCACTTATTCAAGCAGATACGGGCTGCAGTGTAATACAGCAATGAACAAAGAGCTGACGGTATGGAATACCGGTGTTTATAAGTGTACTTTCATTAAAGGTTCCATCGGGAAAAGGATCCGATGATGTAATAAATCATAGCCTGAGATGGAATGGATAACAGCATAGCGTAATCTGGGTTCTTGTAAACAAACACAAACAGGGGAAAACTGGGAGAGCAACACCTGAAGCTCACCCTGGTTACCTCTGAGGCCATGGATATTCCACTGTAAATAAGCCATGATTTGCGATGAGAAAGATACAAGAAATCTGAAGGTAGAGGTATATACGGACTAGTAGGGTTAGAAAAGTCCACATGTGGAGGTAGAAAACTTTTAAGTAGTGAAGGGTTCAGGCGCTGCAAAGAAAGGAGTTGTGGAGATGGAGATGAGTGAAGAGGAGGAACAGGAGGTGGATCGGTGTCCATCAATGGTCTAGTCTTCTCAACATATTCTAAGATAGCTTCAAGTGTTTCAGAGGACAAGGACGTTATATGTGATACAATACTGGAGATGGAAGAAGGAGGGTGAGTAAAGATCGGGGTGACAATGGACTGTACCAAAGTAGGGGGGCACAAGAGGGGAGAGGGAACCAGAGAAGAAGCCTGGGAAGGGACAGGAGAGGAAGCGACCTGGGAGGGGACAGGAGAGGAAGCAACTTGGGAGGGGGCAAGAGAGGAAGCAACCTGGGAGGGGGCAGGAGAGGAAGAAACTTGGGAGGGGGCAGGAGAGGAAGCAACCTGGGAGGGGGCAGGAGAGGAAGAAACTTGGGAGGGGATAAGGGAAGAAGGTACTGTATGAGGAGGAGGATGAACCTCCACACTCTAACAGAGCCAGTAAGAGGTGAAGACCCGAGTACAGAGACTGGGAAGGAAAAATATACATGTTGCAGAAGGGAAGGAGGGGTTTCAGGAGATTTCAACAATGGGGATGTTTTGGACTTTGGACAAAGGGAGGGATGATGGGAAGTAGGTGTTGTACGAGGTCTTGTAGACACGGAAACTTGTGAGTGATAAGAGGAAGAGGTGAGAACAGAATGAGGTGTTGAGGTAGGGACCTCTGGGGACCTCTGAGTCCAGGACAGCAAAAGGATTAGAGACAGGGGTGACTGTGGAAGGGGTGACCACAGAAGCTGCTGGAGAAGTTGGGACCCGAGGAGGGGGGAGGTTTTAACTTAACTTACGACCAGAGCTTTGGTAAGATGGGTAAGGAAGAAGGATGGGTAAGGATAGAAATATGGGAAAAGGATGGGAGGGGAGTGAGGTAGGATATAAAGGGAAGTGACACAACCACTTTGGTGCAATTTAAAAAGTGTGTAATAACAGAAAATTATTAGAAGGGGTATAACACTTACCCACCAGAGTCACACAAATATAAGATATATAGAGGGAGTAGCGTGTCAAGCGTGTCAGCGTGCCTCGTTGTGCTCCGGGTGTTCTCGTGTTTTCAAGGTCGCTCTTACGTGCTAGAACTTTAATTTGTGTCATCAATCCTATACAATACATCCCTCTAGCGCCTGGAACCAATCTTGGGCGGAAAACATTATATACTGAGTCAAAAAAGGAGAATTAGTGTGCACTACCTAGCAGAGTTTACTGCCAGAGGGGAATCAGGCCTGTGTCCCGTGTGAAAAAAATAATAATAATTGAACTTTTCGTGTCAGAGGAAAGAAAGTCTCCCTGATAACATTGTGTATACATAGTGTATACTACAGTGGCTCCCTAGTATATTGATGATAAAGGCTAAAGTGTCATTTGAAAACAGGTGAATTTGTAAATGAAGTGATAAGCCTATAAAGGCAGGTGCCAGAAGTCGCCAGAAACTTACCACAGGTCAGCTGTTTTTAATAATCTTCCTGGCTTGCTAGTGTACTCGCATATAATCTAGTGATACCAGTGAATAGCAGAATACAGTGTTGTAGTAGCAACTAACCAGTATTATAATGGTACTTAGTGGAGTGGAGTGACTTTCATTAGTTTCTTTTTTCTTGAAATACCAGATGTATACTGTGAATTTCATATAACCTGTAGTTACCAGCGCTCGCAATATACACAACGAAAAGCAATTATTACTACAGAAAAAGCGTCCTTCCTCCAAAATTTCCACCAGTCAACTATAGTGATAATATAGCATTTATTGTGGTGGGGACGGAAAAAAAAAATAGAAAAGCTAGATACAGCGATTGATAAACAAGGGTTGAGGTCGACCGTTCGTCATTGTAGGAGTTGCTAGCAGTCACCGGTTTCTTCAACACGCAAGTTATACTTTTGTATCAATCAAATCACATATTACTCGGGTAGATAATTTCCAGTGGATCCTTCATGTGTTAGCTCAAATCACCGACCAGTATGTTTTAAATAAGTGACCCACTGATCAGATCAGATCGACTGGTCCGAACCCTTGACTGGTCCGAACCCTTGACTGGTTTCAAACGGTTTCGTTGGACAATAAAGCAGACTGTAAACGGATGGGGTTGTAGGCGCCCTTATAAACACAAACATTAAATATAAATCAGGAACGTGACGGTAAGCTGTCCAATATACAAAAACAGTTAGAAACAGAAATACAAATAGCTAGAGCTTCATTTAAGGAGGTTATTAATAGAATATTCAAGAGGTTGCTAGTAGAATTGCAGTAAATCAACCATTCAAATCATTATGAAGCTGTGTGTAGTCTGTGGTCAGTCAAACAAACGGGCTTCCACATGGATAAATTGTCATTTTTGTGGAAATTGGTGTCACGCCCCTTGTGCAGATATCCAAGAACTAGCTACAAGCAGTATTAAAACAGGGAAGTGTTTTTGGGTATGCCCCAAATGAGGAAAATCTGTGGACTAAAATCACAAGGGTACTAAAAGAGGACAACATCAAAGCTGCTTTCATAGAAAACCTAGAAGCTTTCTACAACAGATGGGAACATAAAAAGTCTGGGCTGAATGGTACTGCCCATGATACTGGCCATGTAGTCAGAAACTGTAAGGCTGGAGGTGATGTCCTGGTAGTCAGTAAATGTGGGGCTGATAGTGCTGTCCTGGGGGACAGTAATGGTGAAGCTGGAGGTGCTGTCCTGGGAGACAGTAATGGTGAAGCTGGAGGTGCTGTCCTGGGAGACAGTAATGGTGAAGCTGGAGGTGCTGTCCTGGGAGACAGTAATGGTGAAGCTGGAGATTTTGTCCAGGTAGTCGGGAATTATACGCAGGAAGAAATACATATAAATGACCTCATAGGGGACAGGAGCCATAGTAGGGAAACAAGTGTAGTCAAAGATAAGATAAAACCAATATTGCAAACTAGAAATACCGCAGGAAATAGCAAACAAGAGGACTCCACTAGCAATAGTGAGGATATATTACCAAAAACAACTGGTGGGAGCTCCATTGTTGGTGCTAGGGAGGATAGAAGTAAGACAGGGAAACATGCACCAACAGGGAATACAGTCACAGAAACCCAAGGCAAACGGAAACCAAGCCTGTGCACATACTATGCACTTGGTATCTGCTGGCATGGGAAATCTGGAAAAACAGATGGGACGTGCAACTATGACCACCCTAGAAAATGCCATGCCCATATGACAACAGGAAAATGCAAACTCCCTTCCTGTAAGCTTTTTCACCCTGAACTGTGTACCTCTTCAGTACAGGAAAGACTGTGCTATAACTTAAATTGCCAGGCATACCATCTAAAGGGACAAAAAGATACAAAACATCCAGGCCATGGGAAAACCTGGTAGCCACAGCCACTCAAGAGGAGAGGTTTTTTTAGTGCCAGGAAGGAAAAAAAACTGGCAGGAAATGGCAGAAATCGTACACCAAATCCAGTCATTCCTGGAGTGGAACCACAGTCGATGGCCTCCACTCCAAACCAACAGATACAGATACTAATGCCGAAAAAAAATCCCCCCCCAGTACCAACAATACCACCAGTCCGATAACATTCTTCTTTGCAAATATACAGGGTCTAAAGCCAGCAACAAAACAACAAAATACCTTTCAATCCGTGGACTGCTTGCAGAGGCAAAGCAATGTTCGCAGCTTTCACTGAGACCCACATAAAGGATCACTTGGACAACGAAATGTGGATCCCAGGTTACAACCTATACAGATGTGACAGAGTGAACAGCAAAAAGGGGGAGGGGTTGGCCTGTACATTGCAGAGTCACTTGTTTGCACAGAACTGCTTAATGCCTCAAATGATGTAGTGGAAGTTTTTAGCAGTAAAGGTCGAGAACCAAAACCTAGTCATTGTGGTAGTCTACAAGCCTCCGGATGCAACATCCCAGCAATTCCAGGAACAGCTGTTAAAAATTGACCACTGTCTGGAAAATCTTCAGCTCCTGCACCCAACATCTTGCTCCTGGGGGATTTCAACTTAAGGCACCTAAAATGGAGGAATATAGCAAATAATATTGTTGCAGTAATAACACCAGGAGGCAGCTCTGATGAAAACTCACACTCACACGAGCTTTTAAATCTCTGCACAAAATTCAATTTAAACCAGCAAATAATAGAGCCTACTAGACTGGAGAATACACTAGACCTCATCTTCACTAACAATGATGATCTGATAAGAAATGTCACCATATCAAAAAACAATATACTCAGATCACAACATAATTGAGGTTCAGACATGTATGCGTGGAGCCCCAGACCGACATAATGAGACTAGTCACGAGGGAGCATTCACAAAACTCAACTTCAATAACAAAAACATAAAGTGGGACCAAGTAAACCAAGTCCTAACCGATATAAGCTGGGAAGATATACTAAGCAACACAGACCCCAACTTATGCCTAGAACAGATTAACTCGGTGGCACTCGATGTATGCACAAGGCTTATTCCTCTAAGAAAAAGGAGGAGTAGATGTAAAATAGAAAGAGACAGGCGTTCCCTTTACAGGCGACGGAAAAGAATAACAGAGCGGCTAAAAGAGGTCAATATATCTGAAATGCGTAGGGGGGACACTGGTCAGAGAAATAGCAAGCATCGAACTTAAGCTAAAGAATCCTTTAGGAGTCAGGAATCGCGGGAAGAACTAAAAGCCATAAATGAAATCGAAAGAAACCCAAAGTTTTTTCTTCTCCTATGCCAAATCAAAATCGAGAACAACGTCCAGTATTGGGCCCCTACTTAAACAAGATGGTCCTACACAGATGACAGCAAGGAAATGAGTGAGCTACTCAAGTCCCAATATGACTCAGTTTTTAGCAAGCCGCTAACCAGACTGAGAGTCGAAGATCAAAATTAATTTTTTATGAGAGAGCCACAAAATTTGATTAACACAAGCCTATCCGATGTTATCCTGACGCCAAATGACTTCGAACAGGCGATAAATGACATGCCCATGCACTCTGCCCCAGGGCCAGACTCATGGAACTCTGTGTTCATCAAGAACTGCAAGAAGCTCCTATCACGAGCCTTTTCCATCCTATGGAGAGGGAGCATGGACACGGGGTCGCCCCACAGTTACTAAAAACAACAGACATAGCCCCACTCCACAAAGGGGGGCAGTAAAGCAACAGCAAAGAACTACAGACCAATAGCACTAACATCCCATATCATAAAAATCTTTGAAAGGGTCCTAAGAAGCAAGATCACCACCCATCTAGAAACCCATCAGTTACACAACCCAGGGCAACATGGGTTTAGAACAGGTCGCTCCTGTCTGTCTCAACTATTGGATCACTACGACAAGGTCCTAAATGCACTAGAAGACAAAAAGAATGCAGATGTAATATATACAGACTTTGCAAAAGCCTTCGACAAGTGTGACCATGGCGTAATAGCGCACAAAATGCGTGCTAAAGGAATAACAGGAAAAGTCGGTCGATGGATCTATAATTTTCCTCACTAACAGAACACAGAGAGTAGTCGTCAACAGAGTAAGTCCGAGGGAGCTACGGTGAAAAGCTCTGTTCCACAAGGCACAGTACTCGCTCCCATCTTGTTCCTATCCTCATATCCGACATAGACAAGGATGTCAGCCACAGCACCGTGTCTTCCTTTGCAGATGACACCCGAATCTGCATGACAGTGTCTTCCATTGCAGACACTGCAAGGCTCCAGGCGGACATCAACCAAATCTTTCAGTGGGCTGCAGAAAACAATATGAAGTTCAACGATGAGAAATTTCAATTACTCAGATATGGTAAACATGAGGAAATTAAATCTTCATCAGAGTACAAAACAAATTCTGGCCACAAAATAGAGCAAAACACCAACGTCAAAGACCTGGGAGTGATTATGTCGGAGGATCTCACCTTCAAGGACCATAACATTGTATCAATCGCATCTGCTAGAAAAATGACAGGATGGATAATGAGAACCTTCAAAACTAGGGAGGCCAAGCCCATGATGACACTCTTCAGGTCACTTGTTCTATCTAGGCTGGAATATTGCTGCACACTAACAGCACCTTTCAAGGCAGGTGAAATTGCCGACCTAGAAAATGTACAGAGAACTTTCACGGCGCGCATAACGGAGATAAAACACCTCAATTACTGGGAGCGCTTGAGGTTCCTAAACCTGTATTCCCTGGAACGCAGGAGGGAGAGATACATGATTATATACACCTGGAAAATCCTAGAGGGACTAGTACCGAACTTGCACACGAAAATCACTCACTACGAAAGCAAAAGACTTGGCAGACGATGCAACATCCCCCCAATGAAAAGCAGGGGTGTCACTAACACGTTAAGAGACCATACAATAAGCGTCAGGGGCCCGAGACTGTTCAACTGCCTCCCAGCACACATAAGGGGGATTACCAACAGACCCCTGGCAGTCTTCAAGCTGGCACTGGACAAGCGCCTAAAGTCAGTTCCTGATCAGCCGGGCTGTGGCTCGTACGTTGGTTTGCGTGCAGCCAGCAGCAACAGCCTGGTTGATCAGGCTCTGATCCACCAGGAGGCCTGGTCACAGACCGGGCCGCGGGGGCGTTGACCCCCGGAACTCTCTCCAGGTAAACTCCAGGTAGGTACATGACTCTGAATTGGTAGTAGATATACAAGTTGCAATTGCGTTTTTTTTCGCGATTGCATAACGAAAATTTCAACAAGGCAAGGGGATAATTGTATCGACAATTCATATAAAATCACTGGACACGATGACTTCTTTCAAGGTGGTGTCCCGCCATAGTAAATATAGCAAATTTATAATAGTAGAAGTGAAAGTAGAAAAGTTATATAAGATATCTTCATAATTAGGGGCGATAATATTCTTAGTAGACATAGAAGGGTACTGGTGTTACCCAATCATCTTCATCTGCAGGAAGGTTGCTCAAGATCATTGGTCGATGGTAATCGTCTTTATGGATGAAGCGACGCACCTCTGTGGGAGAGTCATTCTTTGAGTCCTGTGAGGAGGAGTGTTAATGATATAGTCGGTAGTATTTTTCAACTTGGGGAGGATGTTCTCTATCTGGTATGTAGAGTTCTTGCATTGCATAGAGTTGCCTCTTCTTCAGCATATTAAGGCGTACATTCAAGGCAGTAATATTCTGTTGTATGTGTAAATCTGCCATTCTGATTCTGTCTCTCCTCCTGGTACCCGTAATAAAGCGGAGAGCTCTATTCTGGACCCGTTGCAACCGTAGCATGTTGGTCTTTGTTGTTAACGACTTTGGGACACATGGATATTCGAGTATAGGTCTTATCATCATTTTATACAGATGTTTTTTGACGTGTGAAGGGACCTGATTAAATCTATAGAGACTGCTAATACAGGCTTTGGCTATGTTGATCTTTTTACTGACGTGAGATGTTGAGTGGAGCAGCCTGTCTATTTCATATCCCAGGATCTTGTTAGGATTTCTAATGGCTACAGGTGTACCTCTGATGGAGATACCCCCCTTGTCTTCGATGGTTGATGCAAAACATCCTATCGTTCTAACCAGGACTTTGTCAGGGTTAGTCGTAATTCTCCATTTCTTTTTCCCAATTAGATGTTCGACGAAGTTCAATATTCATTTTTTCTATGACCCTCTCATACTTATATTTTCCTGTTACAGGAGTTGACGAGACGACATGGATAATGTCATCTGCAAATTGCGTTATAATTGTATCATTGAACTCCGGTTGAGGAAGATCATTCACATAAATATTGAACAGAATTGGACTTAGACATGAACCTTGTGGGACACCAGCTGTCGGTATAAAAGGCTCTGTCGACCTGCCGTGAAAGGTAGGAATGATTTTTCGCGGAGTTAAGAAGTTATATATAAATGTGAAAAAGGTCAGTTATGGTCAGGTAGGTCAATAAGTTTACATATAAGATCATGTCATAAGCTATCAAAAGCTTTATGAACATCTCTGGTGGCAATTAGGGCAAGATTGCCCTGATGTTTCAGGCTCGCTACAGCATCGAAAATAATATTTATTGCATGATGGGTACCTCTATGAGTCCTAAAGCCGAATTGTTTTTCTGTAAAGAGGTGATTAAACTCCATATAATAGTTCAATCTATTGGAAATGATCTTCTCAAGAACTTTACCAGTGACTTCAAGTAAGGATATAGGTCTATAGTTCCCAGGTTGGTGGATGTCTTTATAGGATTTCGCAAGAAAGATCGTCCTCGCAGTCTTAAAAACCACTGGAAAATGTCCGGAGGCCAAGATGGCATTAAAGATATTGACCAAAGACTGTTTACAATTTCTGGGTAGGAACTTTATTTGTTTCATTATTATTCCAGAGAGACCAGGGGCTCTATTTCGCATTCTTCCAATAACCTGACTCATCTCTAGTAGTGTGATAGGTCTAGTAAGCGGGTGGTCATCTTCAAGAGTTGATGTATCGATAGAAGGTAGTGGTTGTAGATCAGCTAAGTTCTCATCTCTCCATTCATTGACCAACTGATAGTGGTTATTTTTAAATCGACGACTGTTATTTTGGGATAGAATTTTCTCCCATACATCACCCATCAAATTAGCCTGGTCCTGTGGATCATCAAGTTTAATCTCAACCTCCTCCTCCTCATCATCATCATCATCATTGAAAGTATGAATTAGGTAACTGGGAGCCTTGTGCTTTACCCCTAAAAGTTGCCGAATCTTGCTCCAAAATTTTGCAGGTTGACGTTTATACTGGTTAGCTTGGAGAACTAGAAATTTCCGTAAGTCACGTTTGTGATGACTAATCATGGTAATTAATTCCTGCCTTAATCTATACAATGTAGCCACTGGTGGTTGTTGCGTTTGAAGATGCCTTCGACATTCTGTTTGATAATTTTTCATACAGTCTCTAATTTCCCCAGTAGGTTTATATTGTTGGTAGAGCTTTGTGGAAGGTAATTGGCAAGTTGCATTAGTAGCATCAAGTATTCGGTTGTGAAGGGACCTGATCGCGTCGTCAATTGCAGTGGAAGGTAAATTTTCCAACGAAACAATTTCATCTTCACCAAGAAATGCCCTGAAGGGGTCAGATCCTAAGATGTTGAGATGGAGTTTAGGAGGTACAGGTATTCTAAATGGAGAAACTTGTAGCTGTATTATAACAGGAATATGGTCAGATCCTACGTTCCCACCAGGAGAGACTCGACAATGGAAGAAGTCACAATCTCTGTTGGTCAGGACTATATCTGGTGTCCCTGGACGAGGACCGACATACGATTTA
>NW_026467079.1:0-11959 GCF_026875155.1 Cherax quadricarinatus
AATTTTTCGTTAAAAACCATGATTTAATGAGTATTATTGCTATGTATCCATATCGTTTTTTAGATTGAAATTCTATTAAATATTGATATATATTTTTATATTTATATTCTAAATAATTAATTGATTCATTAATTATTGGTGAATTATCTTCATAACATACATTAATTAAACGATATAAAATAGGTAAAAATACAAAAGTTTTAAAACTATTTAAAAGATTAATATTTTTTAAATAAATCAAAATGAAAGAATGATCCATTTATAGCAGCTTCCATTGATTCTTTGGGTAAAATATCTAATAGCAAAATATTAAAAATTTCACCTATAGAATGAATCATTGTTGGAAATGAAATATTTTCATTTAAATAAATTGGAATATTAGGTTGTTTTATTGTTTCTGATAAAAATTCTTTTACTGCCCATGTATCCTTATTATTAACATTAGCTACACAATTTAAAATATAAGACTGATATTCACTGATTTTTCTATCAATATTTTTAATAGAGTCTTCTGTCCATTTTTCAAGTGTAGATGAAAAATTATTTTCATCAAGTAATTTATTAAATTCATTTGATATTTTAATTTTATTATATCCACTGTGAGTTCTTTTTCGTGAAGTTGATGCTGGTGTAATTAGTTTTTGTAATTTAGGAATTAACAATTTAAAGATGTGGATAACAGACAGAAATTCATTCTCACTATTTTCGTTTTCATATTCACTCATTATACTTTCAATATTAAAAGTAGATAAAGCTGATGATAGAATTTCTTGAATATTAGTCTTTCCTCCTTTAGGTAAAAATACATTAGAATCTCTAATATAAAAAGTCCATTTATCATTTTCGTTTATTTTATTGGAAAAATAATTCAAATGAAGCTATTTTACTAATTATATGTATAAACCAATTATTTAAACCCGTCGAGGATCAATAAAAAATTGATTTTCATCACTATTAGACAGTTTTAGAACTTGAGAAGGTAAACATCCTATAATTGCAGTATCTTCTTTAAAATTGTTGGAATCTTGTATTATTGGCATTGTTAAATTTCTCATTAATTTATCAATAATATATTTTCTATTAGCCCATAATATAAAATTTTGACCTTCTGGTGTACTAAGTAAATTATTAATTAAATAAGATTATTTTTTATTCTTTATATTACCATCATTTTTATTCTTTATATTGCCACATATTATTAAAGGGTTATTTTTTTCATAAGATGTAACAAAAACTTTAGATGATTTATTAAAAGTATTCATTTTTTTTATCTAAAACTTTTAATTATTTTTAAAAATAAAAAGAAACTTCATAGTAGTATAAATATCATTTTTATTACTAAGTTTTATTGTTCATACACAGAATAATGTGGAAGAAATTAATAATAATATTATTATTATTTGTACACCAATCATTGTTTGAGCAACAACATATAACAACAACAACAACAACTGCAATAGAGACGACTATTATTAAATCTGGAGTTTTTTTTATTCCTCAATATCAAGTTGAAGGAATAACTGGAGAATATGAAATTGTTTACAGTTTAAATTTTAATAATTTTTATAATCTTTTAAGTGGTATGACAAATTTAATTGCTAATAAGAAAAAAGGTAAAAATTTTAATAATAATTTAATTCTTCAAATATTAGATAACATTACTAATGAACAATTACAATCATTTATTAAATATTCAGAATCTTTATTATTACAACCAAAAACACATTATCATGAAATAATATCTTTAAATAATATTTTTAAAATTCCAAACAATATTTTAAATATAAATTCTGTTGAGATTAATGTTCTTGATAATTTATATATAATGTATATGTTTTTAAGTAAATTAATAAATCAATTTGAATATATTATATTCGAATTAAATTTGATGTATGTGGAAAAACGTTTATCACCTTATTTAATAAACTCAAATATTTTAAAAGAAAATATTTTAAATTTTTAGTAATAAATTACCAAATATTAATGTTTTTACAGATTTATATATTTATTACAATTATCACATGTTTCAATTTTTAAACAAAATTTAACTACTTTCTTTATAAGTGTTAATATTCCAATACAATATCGACAATTTGGAATTTATTCTGGTATTATCTATTCAATTATACCTACTTTTACTAATATAAATAATGAATGGGGTATTTCATTAGAAATAACCAATGAAAAATATTTAGTAGTCTTTCGAAATAATACATGGTTTATGACTCTTTCTAATTTGGATTCATGTGAAATAATTTCAAATAAGAAAGAAAATTTTGGTAAAGCATATTGCTATTTAAATACTAATACAAATTTATACAAATCAGATCAATGTGTAACTGCTATGTTTGTTAATTCAAATATTGAAAAATGTCAATATCAGTTAACTAGAAATTTTACTCCATTCTTTTATCGTATTAGAAATAATACTTGGATTTATTCAAGTAGTTATAATATTAAATTAATAATAAATTGTAATGATAAAACTTTTTAATAATATTTTACTTAAAGGGTTTTGGTTTTTTTTCTAAAAGGTAATTGTATTATTTAAAAAACTGAAAAAAATTTTTTATTTAATATCAATAAAAAATTTTTACAAACGAAAAAATTGAAATTAAAAATATTATGGTTATCACTTCTTAAAAAATCATTAATAAGAAACTAAAATTTTTTCCCTTTAAAAACTTTAAACCATTTTAAAATTCAATATTTTTTTTTTAAATATTTTATATTATGATTGGATATTATTAAGTGGTAAATAATTTAAAATTATTTTTTTATAATTTTTATTTTTAAATTTATCTAAAAAAATTTTCTTTTAAACAGATAAAAAAAAAATCATACTTTAAATGTAGTTTAAGAGAAAAAATTTTAAACTCTTCTACCTTCATCCAAACCTTTCCCCCTCCCCATTTTTCCCCTCCTCCACCTCCCCTCCTCTTTCCCAACCCCTCCCCCACCCCATCCCCACCCCACCTCCCCCTTCATGGCATTATAAAGTAATTTTTTGGGAAACCTCGTTTGTATCAACCACCACCACCACCATCATCATCATTAGGTTTCCTCATAAGTTAGATTATATTTTTCTATGAATAAAAAATAAATAAAAAAAAAGACAATATTAATATATTACTTATTCTTAATATTTATTATTATGTAAATTATAAATCAGGTGAAATATTCAAAAATTTAAAAAATAAATTTTTATAATAGCAAAGAAATATCATTTCAAATAATACAATAAAATGGGATAAATATTAAATAATAAAAACAATTAGAAAAATAATCCTTTATTATTTATTTTATCAACTAATGTCAATAATAATAAAAATACAAAAAAAAATAAATTTATGTAAAATGGGGGAAAATAAAATTTAAAATACTTTAATAATGAAGAAATCATATAAAAAAATGTTGCATTTCTTTTCCTTATCCTCTTTATGATAAAAAAAATGGAGATTTATTAATGAATGCTAATTCGAATGGCAAAAGGAATTGGTTTGAATTTCCCATTTCTTGTAAAATTTTTTCTTTTCCCTTTCCTGTCCATTAACTTTAGGTAAATTGATAGGGCGAGTATCTTTTAAGGGAAAAAAGTACTACACATGGTTTTTTTTGAAGGTTTAAATTGTGATCCCCCCTACTGACAAACTTATTATATTAAGTTATCAATTGGTGGTCTCAAGTTTCAAATAATTCTATTTCTAATTTAACCCAAATTTTAATATGGGAAATGTGTAGAATGTTCCACCCAGGAAGTTACCAGAAAATTTGTGAAAAAATATGGGCCCCGGCAGTTCATTATATAAAATAATAGATAATTATGATAAAATTATAATACAAATTTTTTAATACAATAATGAAAATTAAAGTTAAACTTATCGATATATGAAAGGGGATCCATGATTTTTTTATGTTTTAAATATTAATAATAAAAAACTTCAAATAAATTCGTAAAAGGGATTTGGTTTTTTCTTGCGATTTTCACAGTGGGTATGTGAATAAAAATACCTGCCTTTTTAAAAATTTTTTTTGTGAGAATAAACTTATAAGTAAGATGTTTAAAAATCGGACATAAACATAATAGCTTGTCCCTCATCGAACAGATTTGCCTACATATTTAGTAATAATGCAAAAACCTTTCAGACTATACTTTTTACATGTATAACCTATATTTCAAAAAAAATTGAAAGAGAAATCATAAAAGACCGTCTTCTTCCTCTTCCTCATTGAAATTTTAATTGTCAACCCCAATTGCTGAGGGTTTATCCCCTTTTGATGGATGAATCGCATATTAAATCTAGTTTTAAATATCCCCACAACCTATTTTAAGAATAAAAATATATTGATATTGGGGCCCGTGTAGATAAAAATTTAAACTGTTAATCATTCCCAAAAGTCGTAAAAAAACTTTTTCCTATTTTGCTTTCGTCTTCTATAGGGAAGGTTTGGGGACACACTTTAGAGACCCCCAGAAGATCGCTACCTTTTTAATGCTTTTGGGGGGACCCATTGTATATAGTAATTTTGAAAATATAAAGGAATGGATTAACTACTCTTTAAACCTCTTGGGGTTTCAAAAGAAAGGTATTTTGGAGCAACAATGTTTTTCAGCCGGTGAAAAAGTTCGTTTAGATACAAAGGCCCGATTTTAAAAAATAAAGAAGATCTTAAACCGAGGTTATACCACCTGATTTAAAAGAATTAATTAATGAACAAAATGTAAAAAATTATCCTTCAATTAATTATGTATCATATACAGTAGATTATTAAAATGTAATAATAATATATTATTAACTAGTTTTGTTGTTTGTTTCATTTAGTATATGATAAATAATATCTGAATAAATTTTTTTATTTAAAATACTATCACCTAAAATATAGGCCAATCCCATTAAAATTAAAGTAGCTGTTATAATTTTTATAATATTTTCACTTATTTTTTTATTTTTTAAAAAAATAGGTTTTTTATTTCCAATAAAAGGATTATTATTATTAGTGTCATTCATTTTTTATATATTTATTTAAAAAAATACAGAAAATAAGATTTATTTTTTTTTTTTACTCTTCTAACATTTCATTAGGTTCAATATCTCTCTTCTTATTTTCTTTACATAAAGAATATGTATTAATTATTGTAATTATTGTCAAGAAGCAAGCTAAAGACCCAATAATACCATGATATATTCCTACTTCATATTTTGTATGAGAGGTTCCATCTGTACTATTCATTACTTTAGGTGAGAATGGTGATACATTATATTCATTCATAACTGATGTTATAACAATAAATAGACATGATGCCAGAAGTAATATTAAAATTAAGTAAGTGAATATTGCATTTCCGAACATATTTCTTTCTTTTGTTTTTTATTATATAAAAAAAAATAACAATGGCTTTAGCCTAGATATATAAAATGTATTTAACACAAGAGAAAATTTTTTTTAAGAAATTATTTACATTTCTAAATATATTAACTTTACTAGAAAGAAATCAAATTTATAAGTAATATTATAATCATAAATAAATTCTAAATTTTATTACATTTTAAATTTGGATGATCGAAAATCTTTTTATAGAGCCATAAAAAGTTTTTTATCTTACTGTCGTCAACTTTATATTGTTGACAAAAACATTATTACTACAAGTTGTAAATTAAGTAAACTTCCTGGGTTATTATTATTTGTATCAATAAAAAACATAAGTAATAAAAAGATAATAATTATTGCTTTTTCGTTCTTTACTGCTACTTTACCTTGTTATTGGGTAATTCCAACATTATCATCTAATTTTAAATCTATTTTAACTTTTTCAAAATTAATTGTTAATCCAGGATGGAGAATATCAACTATTCTGAGACCTACAGTTACTCCTGTTTTTTAACTATTCCATGGAACAATAATAAAGATAAAAAAGTAATTACTGTTTGGTGTTTACCACATAACAATTTAGCAATAGCTTATAGCATAAGTTCCATTTTTCATTTATTATTACAACCTATTTTAATTAATTACCTTCTTCTGAAATTGATGTAAAAATTATTAATAATGATAAATGGATAACTAATAATTCTTTAATAGTAAATAAATATAATAAATATACTAATTATAATAATGATTATAATTATCCCAAAAAAATTCTTTCTCTTGGATCTCGATATTTTATTCATTATTTATTTCAGTCACATATAAATGAAAATACTGCTTCTCTATCAATATGGCCTTTTAAGTCATCAATTAATATTCAAGAAAAATTTTTACCTTCTGATTTTACATCATCTCTTATTTGGGGAATTCATCTCTTAATTTTAAGTCAAAAATACTGAAAATATTTATAAAAAAAAAATAATTTTTCTATATATAACTAAAATGAAATTCATAATTAACTAACTAATTATACAATGTCGTTGTCGTCGTCGTCTTCATATGCAACTGTTATTATTGATAAAATATTTAAAAATGAAAAAGAATTAATTTTAGAAAATTTACAAAATATTTTTAAAATTGCAAAATATTTAATTTGCTTTATATACCACCCATTGAAAAAAATAATAATGATGATGATGATTTAGTAGAAAATGTAAAAATATTAGCTCAAAATATTCCAAAAGGAACACAAGACTTTCTTATAGTATACATTACAAGTGAAGGGAATAATGAAGAAAAAGAATGTCATTCAATTAGTTGTATGGATAAATATTTAAATATACATAAATTTACTGAACAATTTGAAAATATTGAAGAATATTTTCAATTTTCAATGATTAATAAATATATATATATTTAATTATTGATAAGAGACAATATGAATCTTCATTCTTTTACAGTTTTTATTTAAAAGAAAAATCTAATATAATTTATATTAGATTAAATTTAAATTTATTAGAATCAACTAACCACTTTTTGGATACTAATTTATTAATGAATGCTAATCTTCGAATTATTATTTTTGCAATTATAAATTCTTTAGTAGCATAAAAAGAAGAAATATACTCAATTTATGATAAGATAAAGTTCTAAGTGGTATTAATAATATTACGAATCGACTAAAGATCAAGTTAGTTGGTTTAAAAAAATAAGCAAAAAGATAAAATATTCATTTATTTTTTTTAGATTAAAAGACAATACAATGTTCAATATACAAATTACATTCCTTCAATTAACCAAAATTATTTAGATAATAACAAGATAGATTGTTGCCTATTCGGCACGACATCATATACATAAAAGTTGAGAGTTGAGTTTTTCCTTAATTAAAGTGGACAAGTAATCCTTCTCCCTTAAAAAGATAGAGTCAGTGGCATGAATAAAAAGAGTTTCTTTAAGTTTTATACTATGGTAATGCAGGCTATGAATTATATTTGAGATGCCCAACGCCGTCAGTTCACTAGACATACACTTGATACAGTTGTACCCTCCTCGTGGTTGTAGTTTCTTAATCACATCAATTGCAGAATTCACAATATTGTCATTCAAACCAATCAACCTAAGGTTCACTATTTCTATGCTAGGTAGGGACGTCAGCACTTTTGGAGAAACTTCTGCTAATACTTGAACATCCAAGAGCTTCAATTGATGTAGTGTAGACTTGACAACATGGTATAGCTGTGGTAGAAGGGTATGAGCATTGTCGTTATTCAACATATTCAACATATTCAGGGAAAGGAATTTGAGGTTGGGAGGTAGTAGATAAATATTCTTAAGATAGCCATTAAACTCTACCAAGTTAACTAAGTTATTCTTAGAATTTAGGTGGTGCAAGATGGCATCAGTTTCGCAGTCGTTAGTTATTTCCATAGATGAACAGAGGTGGTGTTCAGTGATTATGGCTAGCAGATCCAGCAGACCAGGAATATAAGCGGATTCACCTGAGATATTAATTTTCACGTTCACTTTCGATGGTGATGAGATAATATTAATGTTCACTTTACAGTCTGGAAGAACTGTGCAAAAATATTTATAAAAAATAATATAAATATTTGAATTCTTAATCAAAGGAACTATTTCTTCAACTATTTCATTACATTTGATGTTCTGTAGGATATTGAACCTTTTCTTCTTTATATTAGTCTCTTTACGGATACGCTGAATTTCATGTTGGATAATTTCAGGCAGCCTTTGTAGTACTATGCCAAACTTCTGTACAAGATTAGAAACTTCATGTTTGATAGCCTTGATAGTCATTTGGTCATCTAATATGTCTAGTACGAGGTGCACCAGCCCAATCTCAACATCACTATGTATCAAAGCAATGTGGTACTTCGGCATATCTGGTTTTAAATGTTTAGGTATATAGCCAATGATGCTTAAGGCAGGACTAGGTGTCCAATTACGAGTCGACTAAAGATATAGTGAGTATGTAAGATAAACTGAAGCGGAAACTGGGTGGAGTTGCACCACATTCTTTTTTAACAGTAGCTAGTGGTTTATTTTTATAATCAACTTACAGAAATTTATTGAAATTTTAAATAGTGGCATATTTATTTAATCTTCTGCCAGAATTCCAAATGAAGTTAACGATATTACGAGTTAGTGAATTTAAAAAAAAATAAAGACTTCTCCCTTAGAAATATTTTTTATTTTAATCTATTTATATTTTCTGTAACATTTTCATGAATTTTTGAATAAAACATTGTTGGTTTTACATTTTCATTATCAAATAAATTATCTAATATTTTACTAGGTTTAATATTAAGATAATAATGTTGACTACATATTGCACATGGAATAATGTATGGTAATAAACTAATGTAGCAATGTAGAGTATATTTAATATTTTCATCCATTTTATATATATCATTTAATTCTCCTTTTTCAGCTAAACTATGAAATATTTTCCAATAAAAGGGTCCCCATCCTTTAGGACCATAAAATTGAGGAATTGGATATGTATCTGTATTATATATAGTGTAATGAAGTGATCCAGGAAAAGAATTACTTTTTTCAATTATTTCTAAATGAGGATGAGCTATTTCATCTGCATCTAGTTTACTAATAAGATCAGCTAGGGTTTCTACTCCATTTATCTTCAAATTATTTAAATGAAGCTTTTGTAAATATAATTGGCGACTTTCTTCATTTTTC
Organism: Cherax quadricarinatus; assembly: GCF_026875155.1. NCBI lineage: Eukaryota > Metazoa > Arthropoda > Malacostraca > Decapoda > Parastacidae > Cherax > Cherax quadricarinatus. The sequence goes on from NW_026467079.1 coordinate 9,085, forward strand.
ATGTATGTTTCTAGAGCAAAAATTTCTGATGGAATTGAGTATTTTTCATTGTCAATAATATTTTGAATTTCTTTTAAAAATATAGTATGAAATTCAATAGGTGAACATATAGAATATTTTTCTGTTTCATCATCACTAGCAATTAAATGTACTACTGTTGGTAAAGTATGAAAAAAACTAGATCTAAGTATATCATTAGCTTTTTTTAAATTATAATTATCATTAATATTTTTATATTTAGGATGCATAATTTTTAAAAAATCACTTAATATAACAGAAAAAGTATAGAAAATAAATGTAGGTAAGCATAAAATTGATGGAAAATTTTGATTATTTTCTTTATTGTAAAAAAGTTTTAAATTAAAAAGGTATTGGCCTTTACCTTTCATTTTTTATTCATTAAAAAAAATATCAATATTGGTAAAAGTAACTTAATATTATTTTTTTTTTCATTCTCTTGGTTAGTAATTATAGTTGATTTTTTCATCTATGGGATGATCAGGACATGTAAATGGTTTTTCTTTAACCCATTCAGTATTACGTTTAAGTTCTTCTTCTTCAGCTGGAGTAAAATCATTTTCAATTTTAAACATCTGACGAATTTGTTCTGTAGTTTTTCCCTTAATTTCGTTAGCAATCATCTTACATGTCACTTGTTCTAAACTTTTAATATCTAAAAAATGAGCAGCATTCACTAAATCGAATAACATAGTTTTATCTTCAGTTTGTAAAAAATTGTAATCCCAAGAAGAAATGTCATTAAGTAAAGTAGCATTGTCATAATCTAAAGGAAGAATAGATGGTGGATTTTCTGTATAATGTTTACAGTAGTCTATAACCATTTTCAAAATAGGTGTATTTATGTTATCACATGGAATTACTTCATCATTACTAGCTTCAATGCAATTTATCATTTCACTCAATAAATTACTCATACAAGCAACTTTTGTATCCACAGTGAAAATATCACCATCACTACTTTTCAATTTCAATGTTTCCATTGTTATTTTTGGGTGATGACTCTAGCTTTACTCCTTACTCTTTTATATAAATGATTAAAAAAAAATTATGATTCAGTATAAAAATCTGTTCGTAAGTAACTTGAATCTATCTTAAAACAAAAAATCTACTCAGTAGAGACTATATATATATGTCATGCCTAATAAGCAGATAACTTTAATTTTAGAAAGGGCTTTGTAGAAAGAAGTAAGTTAAAATTTATCAATCCATTAGACTATATGGGATGATCAGGACATGTAAATGGTTTTTCTTTAACCCATTCAGTATTACGTTTAAGTTCTTCTTCTTCAGCTGGAGTAAAATCATTTTCAATTTTAAACATCTGACGAATTTGTTCTGTAGTTTTTCCCTTAATTTCGTTAGCAATCATCTTACATGTCACTTGTTCTAAACTTTTAATATCTAAAAAATGAGCAGCATTCACTAAATCGAATAACATAGTTTTATCTTCAGTTTGTAAAAAATTGTAATCCCAAGAAGAAATGTCATTAAGTGAAGTAGCATTGTCATAATCTAAAGGAAGAATAGATGGTGGATTTTCTGTATAATGTTTACAGTAGTCTATAACCATTTTCAAAATAGGTGTATTTATGTTATCACATGGAATTACTTCATCATCATTACTAGCTTCAATGCAATTTATCATTTCACTCAATAAATTACTCATACAAGCAACTTTTGTATCCACAGTGAAAATATCACCATCACTACTTTTCAGTTTCAATGTTTCCATTGTTATTTTTGGGTGATGACTCTAGCTTTACTCCTTACTCTTTTATATAAATGATTAAAAAAAAATTATGATTCAGTATAAAAATCTGTTCGTAAGTAACTTGAATCTATCTTAAAACAAAAAATCTACTCAGTAGAGACTATATATATATGTCATGCCTAATAAGCAGATAACTTTAATTTTAGAAAGGGCTTTGTAGAAAGAAGTAAGTAAAATTTATCATTCCATTAGACTATATATAAGCTAATGTAAAAATTTTATAATAATTAATTCTTTACTAAAGACATATTTATATAAATATTTTTATTTATTTTCAGATAAATTTCTGAATAGAAATGGATTCTATAATAGATACTACTACTACTACTACTACTACTACTACTACTACTACTATTGAGAGTTTGAATAGAAGATCTAAGAAATTTAATTCATATGGAAGTTTAAGATTTGAAAAAGAACGGTTAGATACATTTATCGAATGGCCAATAGAAGAATGGGTGAAACCAAGTGAATTGGCGCGTGATGGATTTTTTTATTTAAGAACAGATGATAAATGTGTTTGTGTTTTTTGTAAGGGTATTTTAACAAAATGGGAAGAGAATGATACGCCAAGAGGTGAACATAAGAGACATTTTCCTCACTGTCCATTTATAATGAATGAACCTGTAGGAAATGTTTCACTTGAACATGGAGAAATAATCTCAAGAATATCAGAATTAGCCTTATATGATGATAGTAATGATAATAGATTTGTATTTAAATCATTTTTATTGGATGTAATTGATGATTTTCCCAATATTATTCCAAGACATATGCCAGGATCTTATGCAGAATGTGAGGGACCCAATAATGATAATAATGATGATAATGATGATGATGATGATGATATGTTAGGAGGAGGTGACATGTTAGAATTATTTAAATATACTTTACCCTATCGAAATGACTATCACAAGTATAAGAGTAGACTTAAAAGTTTTAGAGGGTGGCCTAACACTCTTAAACAAAGAGCAGAACAACTAGCTGAAGCAGGATTTTTCTATCGTAATTTAAGTGATCATGTACAATTTTTTTATTGGGAGGGGTTACGTAACTGGAACTGAAGATATCCTTTGGAAAGAA
>NW_026467080.1:0-13855 GCF_026875155.1 Cherax quadricarinatus
TAAAGGGGAACAAATGTTCAAGGTATACAAGCATTAAAGGTAACAAGTACATGTCAAGGATACAAGTACATTACAAGGTATACAAGTACTGTACAAGGTATACAAGTTTCAGTAAAGGTATACAATTACATGTACAAGGTATACAAGTACATGTCAAGGTATACAAGTACATGTACAAGGTATACAAAATACATGTACAAGGTATACAAGTACATGTACAAAAGGGATACAAGTGCATGTACAAGGTTTTACAAGTACATGTACAAGGTATACAAGTGCATGTACAGGTATACAATTACATGTACAAGGTATTACAAGTACATGTACAAGGTATACAAATACATGTACAAGGTATACAAGCACATGTACAAGGTATACAATACATGTACAAAGGGATTTCAAGTGCCTGTACAAGTTACAAGTACATGTACAAGGTATACCAATTACATGTACAGGTATACAGACCATAGCTGACATCATTTACATAAATACTGTATAGAAAACCGCTTGTTATGCTGAGCATTTCCCGCAAATTAGGTCAGTTTTGTCCCAGGATGCCGCCACACCAGTCCATTAACACCCAGGTACCCATTATATGATGAGTGAACCAGGGCAACCGGTGTAGAGATACACGCCCAATATTTCTACCCCCGCCGGGAATCGAACTCAGACCCTCACCGTGTTTAAAACGAGAGCTTTAGCCACCAGGTCACGGACCACGGGGCCACGGGCCACGGACCACGAGGGCCCAAAGGGCCACGGACCACGGACACGGACCAAAGGACATTGACCAAGGACCACGGACCACGGACACGGACCACGGACCACGGGGCAACGGGCCACGGGCCACGGACCCCGGACTACGGACCACGGACAACGAAAAAACGGACCACGGACTACGGACGGACCACGGACTACGGACCACGGACCACGGACAACGGACAACGGGCCACGGACCACGGACTACGGACTACGGGCCTCATAATTCGACGAAATATGGAGAGTGAAACTCCACTGCCGCTCCATCATTTACATTAACCAAAGTCTGCTAAATATTGATCAGTTTAAATATATTTATATTAATTAAAGTTAATTATGTACATTTTTCAAAAACGGGTTTGGATTGATTTTTACAGATTGAGACGTCAGGCAGCATCAGCTGACATGAGACGTCAGGCAGCATCAGCTGACATGAGACGTCAGGCAGCATCAGCTGACATGAGACGTCAGGAAGCATCAGCTGACATGAGACGTCAGGCAGCATCAGCTGACATGAGACGTCAGGCAGCAAAGCTGGGCATGAGACGTCAGGCAGCATAGCTGACATGAGACGTCAGGCAGCATCAGCTGACATGAGACGTCAGGCAGCATCAGCTGACATAAGACGTCAGGCAAACATCAGCTGACATGAGACGTCAGGCAGCATCAGCTGACATGAGACGTCAGGCAGCTCAGCTGACATGAGACGTCAGGCAGCATCAGCTGACATGAGACGTCCCGGGGCATCAGCTGACATGAGACGTCAGGAAGCATCAGCTGACATTGAGACGTCAGGCAGCATCAGCGACATGAGACGTCAGGCAGCATAAGCTGACATGAGACGTCAGGCACATCAGTTTACATTGAGACGTCAGGCAGCATCAGCTGACATGAGACTCAGGGGAGCATCAGCTGACATTTAGACGTCAGAGCAGCATCAGCTGCATGAGACGTCAGGCAGCATCAGCTGACATGAGACGTCAGGCAGCATCAGCTGACATGAGACGTCAGGCAGCATCAGCTGACATGAGACGTCAGAGCAGGGATCAGCTGACATTTAGACGTCAGGCAGCATCAGCTTTACATGAGACGTCAGGCAGCATCAGCTGACATGAGACGTCAGGCAGCATCAGCTGACATGAGACGTCAGGCAGCATCAGCTGACATGAGCGTCAGGGCAGCATAAGCTCACATGAGACGTCAGGCAAGCATCAGCTCACATAGAGACGTCATGGCAGCACAGTGACATGAGACGGGCAGGCAGCATCAGCTCACATGAGCGTCAGGCAGCATAAGCTCACATGAGACGTCAGGCAGCATAAGCTCACATGAGACGTCAGGCACATAAGCTCACATTTAGACGTCAGGCAGCATGAGCTCACATGAGACGTCATGACAACATAGCTCACATGAGACGTTATGGCAGCATCAGCTCACATGAGACGTCATGACAACATCAGCTCACATGAGACGTCATGACAACATCAGCTCACATGAGACGTCATGACAGCATCAGCTCCCTGAGACGTCAAACCAGTTTACATAATAATATATAATAATAATAATAATAATAATAATAATAAAATTAATAATAATAATTAATTTAATAATAATAATAATAATAATAATAAAAACAACACCAACAATAATAATAATATTAAACGTAAGGGTTAAGAAAAAAAATAAGTTGAATCAATTCTCATCATTTAAACTGAAAATATCAGCTTCCTACTAATTTATTCCAGGTGTATCCTGTATGTTATCTGCTTGTTTTCATTAGGTTAATCGGATGTTATTTCGTCTTGTTAGCTGCAAAAATTTCCCCCACACTGCATGACCTAAAACTTCCTCTTTCACCGGTAAACAAAGAAGACGAGCTCGTTCTTGGCCGGGAAAACGAGAAGCTCTCTCGTAGTCAGGAGTTACTTTCTTACCATAGCTTGTAGTCAGGCACACACACACACACACACACACACACACACACACACACACACACACACACACACACACACACTTGTGTATGTTAGGCCCATACGGGAGTATGCAGCACCAGTCTGGAACCCACACCTGGTCAAGCACGTCAAGAAGTTAGAGAAAGTACATGGGTTTGCAACAAGGCTAGTCCCAGAGCTCAAGGGAATGTCGTACGAGGAAACGAGGAAACGTTAAGGGAAATCGGACTGACGACACTGGAGGACAGAAGGGTCAGGGTAGACATGATAACGACATACAAGATACTGCGGGGAATAGACAAGGTGGACAGAGATAGGATGTTCCAGAGAGGGACACAGGGACAAGGGGTCACAACTGGAAGCTGAAGACTCAGACGAGTCACAGGGACGTTAGGAAGTATTTCTTCAGTCATAGAGTTGTCAGCAAGTGGAATAGCCTAGCAAGTGAAGTAGTGGAGGCAGGAACCATACATAGTTTTAAGAAGAGGTATGACAAAGCTCAGGAAGCAGAGAGAGAGGACCCAGTAGCGATCAGTGAAGAGGCGGGGCCAGGAGCTGAGTCTCGACCCCTGCAACCACAATTAGGTGAGTACAATTAGGTGAGTACACACACACACACACACACATACATACGTACGTACATACATACATACATACATACATACATACATGCATACATATATGATTTAAAGAGGTGTACTCAGTGGAAACTGAGCAACCCGAGAAAGCCAAAGAGAAATGGTACAGCAGCAGGTACTGGACACTATATATACAACAGGTAAAGAATACATCAACAGGTACTGGACACTATATATACAACAGGTAAAGAATACATCAACAGGTACTGGACACTATATATACAACAGGTAAAGAATACATCAACAGGTACTGGACCCCTATATATAAACAGGTAAAGAATACATCAACAGGTACTGACCACTAACATACAACAGGTAAAGAATACATCAAGAGGTACTGGACACTATATATACAACAGGGAAACAATACATCAACAGGTACTGGACACTATACACAGGGAAAGAGGTAAAAATTCCACTGGAAACATCAAAGACCATGAGACCTGACGAGGTGTCACAATGGATTCTGAGAGAGAGGGAACAAAAGCCGCGTCTGAATACTGAGGTAATATCCTGACCAACACCATAGCTACAAGGGCAGCCGCAACAGATCTGGAAGACAGCGAATATAGCCACAATATTGAAGGAGACAGACAGGAAGCACCGAACAACAAACCATTACCTTGATCTGGCAAACCATGTACAATAATAGGAGTAGGTAATCAGGAGAATGCTGTAGCACTCGAAGAGAAGAACATTCATATGGAGAGAGTGCTGGAAGACGAGGAGGAGCTTGAGGTAATCAATCCCTCAGCCTGGAGTCGATGTGTTCTGTCCATCAATCTTGGTTAAAGTGCAGCTGACAGATGAGGTGAAGCAGTGGTAGGCGGAGTCACCAGTATAAACAGGTCAGGCTAAGGGACTGTTTACTTCAAACTCCTCATTTTCCACTGTTCTCTGTATCAGACTGAAGAAGCCACTGGCTGGCGAAACGTTTCCATAATAAAGATACGTAAATGTCGCATAAGTGTCTCATTCATAAACTTGTTGATAAATGAGACACGCATATCGTGTCAGACAGCAATTCTTCAAATCTTGCCTAACTTACAAGCACGACCTATGTACCTCCACTAGTGAGTGACAGGTTGGAAGTGTAGAGAACCTACCTAGTAGGTTCTCTACACTGCCTCTTAATAACTACATTCTTACCCCTACTAGTGGCACCAGCCTCTTCTGTCGTCGAGATTATCTGCGCCTCACATTTGTCAGTATATAAGTCTCCATACTGTTGCTTCTGCTTTATACTGCTCCAGATTGTGGAACAAAATTTCTCCAGGATCAGTAAGCTGGGACAGTGCTAGGATCAGTAAACTGGGATGTATTAGGATCAGCTAGCTGGGGACAGTACTAGGATCAATAAGCGGACATTAAAATAGGATTATTAAGCTGGGGAGTACAAAGGGTCAATAGCGGACGTACTAGATTTGTAAGCTGGACAGTACTAGGTTTTTAACCCAGGGTGCTGGGATCGTAAACTGGGGCCAAGTACTAAGGGTCAGTAAGCTGGGACAGTACTAGGATCAGTAAGCTGGGTTTGTACTTTGGAAACAGTAAGCTGGGACAGTACTAGGTCAGTAACGGGACAGTACTAGGATTTAGTAACTGGGGAAATACTAGGGTAAGCTTTTTCAGTACCTTAAAAAAAACACAAGCCGGGGCGTACTAGGGCGGGAAGCTGAGACAAACTAGGGGAAAAGGGAACTGGGACATTTCTTTGGGTCATTAAAACTTGGGGCAGTACTAGGTCATAAGCTGGGAAAAGTTTCCGGATCATTTAAAACTGGACAGTACAAGATCAAAGCGGGACAGGACTATGGGTCAGTAAATGGGACGTACTAGGATAAGTAAGCGGGACATACTTGGATTTAAAAAAGTGGACAGACCCAGGGATTATAAGCTGGGCCCGTAAAAAGGGTAATAAGCTGGGACAGTACTAGGAAGTAAGCGGTACAGTTTCTAGGGTCAGTAACTGGGGCGACTAGGGGTCCCGTAAGCTGAGACAGACTAGGATCATAAGCCCGGGACAGTTTAAAAAGAAAGTTTAAACGGGGCAGGGAATAGGAAAAGAAAACTAGGACAGTACTAGGGTCAAAACTGGGACAGTACTAGACAGTAAGCTGGGGCAGTACTAGGGGAAAACGGGGCAGTAACTAGGGCACAACCGGACGACTAGACGTAAAACGGGGACCCGTACTAGGGTAAGTAAGCTTGGGGGCAGTACTAGGATCAGTAAGGGCCCGGGGGAAAAAGTTCTAGGATCATAAGTGGGGCAGTACAGGATCAGTAACTGGGGCCGTAAATAGGATCTAAGGCTAGACACTACTAGGATCAGTAAGCTGGGACAAATAAATAGGATCAGCAAGCTGGGGCAGGGACAGGGGTAAGTAAGCAGGGGGCAGTACTAGGATCAAATAAGCCCGGACAGTAATAGGTAAGTAAGCGGGAAAAATAAAAAGGGAAAAATAAGCAGGACAGTAAAAAAAGGAAAAAATTTAAACTGGGACAGAAAAAGGATCATAAAACGGGGAAAAGTACTAGGATAAACTGGACCGGGACTAGGGTCACAGCCCGGGAAAGTACTAGAACGGGAAGCAGGGGAACCCGTACTAAAGGGTAATAAGCTGGGGCAGAAAAGGGTCATTTAAACTGGGACCCGTAAATAAAGGGTCAAGTAACCCGGGGAATTTCCAAAGGGTCAGTAAACTTGGGGCAGTACTAGAAACATTAAAGCTGAACAAAATACTAAATCAGGGAAAACGGGAAAAATAAATAGATCAGCCCAAACGGACAGAAAAGGGAATTTAAATAAGCTGGGACAAATATTTTGGGTCAGTAAGCTGAAAAAATACAAAGGATCATTAAACTGGGACAGAAAATAGGGTAAGTAAGCTGGGGGCAGTCAAAGGGTTAAATAACTGGACAGTACTAGAAACAGTAACTGGTAAAGTACTAAAGGGCATAAACTGGGACAGTAAATAGAATAAGTAAGCTGGGACAAGTTGTATAATTTAAACAAGGGGACAGTAAAAGGATCAGTAACAGGACAGTACTTTGGAAACATAAGCTTAACAGTACTAGGGTCAGTTTAAACTGGAAACAGTACTATATCAGAAAACTGGGGCAGTACTAGGGGTCAGTAAACGGGACAGAAATAGGAAAAATTTAAACTGGACAGTACTAGGGTCATTTAAACCCGGGGCAGTACTAGGAAAATAAAACTGGGACAGTACTAGGGCAGTAAGCTGAGACAGTATTGGGTCATTAAAGGGACAGAAAAAGGGTCATTTAAACTGAAACAGGTTTCAGTCAGTAAAACGGGGCAAACAAGGGCATTTAAACTGAAAACAAATACTAATCAATAACTGAAACAGGACTAGGGTCAGTAAGCAGAGCTTTTCAATCCACCAAAAACTTTAAAATCCTTTGTTTAAAACAAAAAACTCAGAGTCCCCGTTTCATTTCAGGGGCATTAAACCCCCTGACAACAATTGTCAGTGTAAAAAAACCACTGACAACAAGTTTTTCAGGGGTATTTTAAAAACCCCGACAACAAAATTGTCCTGGTATTAAACCCTGACAACAAGTTGTCAGATGTAATTTTAAAAACCCCGACAATCAAGTTGTCATTTTTAATTTAAACCCCCTGACAAAAAAGTTTTTCAGATTTTTAAACCACTGACAACAAGTTTCAGATGTATTAAAACCCTGACAAACAATTATCAGGGGTATTAAACCAAGACAACAAGTTTTCAGGTTATTAAAAACCCCTGACAACAAGTTTCAGTGTTTAAACCACTGACAACCCAAATTATCAGTGTATTAAACCCCTGACAACAAGTTGTCAGGTTATTAAAACCCCGACAACAAGGTTTTCCCGGGGCATTAAACCACCGACAACCCGTTTGCAGGTGTATTAAACCACTGACAACAAGTTGTCATTTTTTTTAAACCCCTGACAACAAATTGTCAGGTTTTTTTAAAAATACTGACAACAAGTTGTCCCGGGGATTTAAAAACCCCTACAACCCAAATTTTCAGGGTTTTTTAAAAACCACTAAAAAAACAAAGTTGTTCCCGGGGCTTAAACCACGAAAAAATGTTCTCCGGTGAAATTTAAAAACCCCTGACAACAATTGTCCGGTTTATTTAAAACCCCTGACAACAAGTTGTCAGGGGCAAATTTAAAAACCTGACAACAATTGTCAGGTGTAATTTAAAACCCCTACAACAAGTTGTCAGGTTTATTAAAACCCCGACAACAAATTGTCAAAAATTTTTTAAACCAATGACAACAATTTTGTCAGGTTTATTAAACCCCTGACAACATTTGTCCCGGTGTATTAAAACCCCGACAACAAATTGTCAGGGTTTTTTTTAAAAAACAACAACAAGGGTTTTCAGTTTCAAATTAAAAAAACCCCTGACAACATGTTTTTTTTTTAAGGGGGTATTTAAAACCCCTGGGCAACAAGTTTTTCATTTTTTTAAAACCCCGGACAACAAGTTGTTTAGGTGCATTAAAAAACCCCTGACAACATGTTGTTCCGGGGTAATTTAAAACCCCTACAACAAGTTGCAAGTTTTTTTAAACCCACGACCCCAAAAAGTTGTCAGGTGCCCTTTAAAACCCCTGACAACATGTTGTCAGGTGCCTTAAACCACGACAACATTTTTCAGGGGTATTAAAAAACCAAATGCCCCAAGTTGTCAAATTTAAATTAAACCCCTGAAAAACAAGTTTTCCCGGGGCATTAAAACCCCTTTACAACATTTTTCAGGTGCATTAAAAAACCAAAGACAACGGGTTTTCAGGTGTTTTTAAACCACTGAACAACCGTTTCAAGTTTAAAAAAACCACTGACAACAAGTTTTTAGGTGCATTTTAAAAACCCCTGAAAAACAAGTTTTTTTCCCCCTGGGATTAAAACCCCCGACAAAATGTTTTCAGTGTAAAAAAACCACTAACAACAATTTTTTAAAATAATTTTTTTAAAATAATTTGTTAAGGAAAAAAAAAAACTTTAAAATTTCCCCCCTCACCAAAAAAAAAATGCCTTGGGAAATTTTCAAAAACAGCCAGCAGCACAGACGGTTTTATTCCCGGGCTCTGATCCCCAGAGGGCCTTTTCCCAAAACCGGGGCCCCGGGGGCGTTTACCCCCGGAATTCCCCTCCAGGTTTAAAATTTCCCGGGAAACACTTCTTTCATCTCTCTCTCCTCTCTCATCTCTTTCCCTTCCTCTTCCTCTTCTCTTTCTCTCTCTCCCCATTCCCCTCCTCTCCTCTCTCTCCCTCTACTCCCTCTTTTCTCTCTCACTCTCCTCTCTCTCTCCTCTCTCTCTCTCTCTCCTCCTCTCACTTCCTTCCTTTTCTCTCTCTCTCTCTCCTTTTCAAAATCTTTTTTTTCTTTTTTGTACTAAGCAAGGTTACTGGTGATTAAAATACAGTGTTTCCACGTAATTACTGTAGCACCCCCATATTTATTCTTTGTTTTCTTGCATGTACCTGGGGTTTGGGACCTTTCCCAAATTTCCCCATTTAATAATGGGACCTTGGGGTTTTTTTCCCCCTGCTTCCTCAGTCTGTTTGTGTACCTGGGAAAGGTACCCCCTGCTTCCTTTATTTTGAGTGTACATTGGGGGTGGTACCCCGGGTTTATCAGTCTTTTTCAGTGTACCTTTTTTTTGGGAACCCCTGCTTTCCCCAGTTTTATGTATTTTAACCCGGGAGGTACCCCCTGCTTTTCCCCAGTCCCTGTAGTGTACAGGGGGTGGTACCCCTGCTTCCCTCAGTCTTGCATGTACCTTGGATTTGGGACCCCCCGCTTCCTCAGGGCAAGTATGGGACCCTGGGATGGGGGCCCTTCTACTTCCTCATCTTGAGGGAACCTTGGGGTGGAACCCCTGCTTCCTCATCTTGCCGTGTTTCCTGGGGTGGTCCCCTTCTTTCCCCAATCAGGGATTAAAACCTGGGGTGGGACCCCTCTTTTATCCCGTCTTTCAGTGTACCTGGGAAAGGAACCCCCCCTTCCCCCATTTTTGCAGTGTTTAACCCGGGAAAGGTACCCCTGCTTCCCCCCAGTTTATGTAGTTTTACCTGGGATTTTTTAAACCCCCCGCTTCCCCAACTTGCAGTGTAACCCGGATTTGTGAAACCCCCGCTTTCCCTCAGTCCCTGTAAATGTACCTGGGGTGGAAACCCCCGCTTTCCCAGTCTTCAGTGTACCTGGGGGGTACCCCTGCTTTTCCCCATCATGTAGTGTTCCTTGGTGAGTACCCCCCGCTTCCTCAGTCTTGCAGTGTACCGGGATTTTACCCCCCGCATCCTTTAGCATTAGGTAAACCCGGGATGGTACCCCTTTCCTCATTTTTGGGAGTGTAACCCGGGGTGGTTTCCCCTCTTCCTCAAATCCCTGTAGTTAACCTTTGGGAATTTTGGGAAACCCCCGCTTCCTAGTCTTGCAGTGTTTCCTTTTGGGGGTACCCCCCGCTTCCCCCAGTCATGTAGGTACCTGGGGTGGAACCCCCTGCTTCCTCAGTCATTGGTACCTGGGATAGTACCCCCCGCTTCTCAGTTTATGTAGTGTACCGGGATTGGGAACCCCCCCCTTCCCCCATTCCCCTTATTACCTGGGATGGTACCCCCTTCCTTTAGTCATTTATGAACTGGGAAAGGTTTCCCCTGCTTTTTCCCCAGTCAGTAAGGGACCTTGGGGTGGGAAACCCCGCTTCCCAGTTTGCAGTGTACCCTGGGGTGGGACCCCTGGGTTTTCCTCCGTCCCTGTAGGAAACCTTTGGATGGTACCCCTGCTTTCCCCAGTCTTGCAGGGTACCGGGGTTGGAAACCCCTGCTTTCCCATCCCTTTCATGTACCGGGATGGGGAACCCCTTTCTCCCGTCATTGTGTACCTGGATGGTACCCCTGCTTCCTCTCTTGGCCCGTGGGACCTTTAAAAGGACCCCTGCTTTTCCCCCTCAAGGGATGTAAACCCGGGGGTGGTACCCCGGGTTTATCAGTCTTGCAGTGTACCTGGGATGGAACCCCCGCTTCCTCAAATTTATGTAGTGGGACCTGGGTTGGGACCCCGCTTCCTCATTTATGTAGTGGGACCGGGATGGGCCCCTACTTTTCCCCAGTCTTGCAGTAAAACCGGGGTTTTAAACCCCCCTTCCTCAGTCTTTTCAGAACCGGGGTGGTAAACCCCCGGGGTTCCTTCAAATCCATGAATTTTACCCGGGATGGTACCCCTGCTTTTCCCATTCTTTCAGTGTAAACCCGGGTTTTACCCCTGCTTCCTCAGCATGTAGTGTAAACCCGGGATGGGAACCCCCCCTTCCCCCAACCCCTTTCCGTGAAACCCGGGTTGGTACCCCCTGCTTCCACCCGTCATGTAGGTACCCAAATGGTCCCTACTTCCCCAGTTCCCCCGCATTTTACCTGGGGTGGGACCCCTCTTCCCCCCCGTCTTTTCAGGGGCCTGGGAAGGTAAACCCCCCTTCCCTCATTTTTTTTTACCTTTTTTAAGGTACCCCTGCTTCCCAAATCTTTTCAGGAAACCCGGATGGTACCCCTGCTTCCTCATTTATGTTGTGCCGGGATGGAAACCCCCGCTTTCCTCAGTTCCCTTTCATTTTACCTGGGATGGGACCCTGCCCTCATTCCCCCGTAGTGTTCCTGGGGTGGGACCCCTGCTTCCTCAGTCCCTGTAGGTACCTGGGGTGCAAACCCCCTGCTTTCTCATTTATTAGTGAAACCCGGGATGGACCCCTGCTTTCCCCATCAAGAAGGGGTACATTGGTACTTTTTTTTGTTTTTCCCCAGTCTTTCAGTGTACCTGGGACGGTTTTCCCCTGCTTCCCCCATTTTTGCAGTGTACCTGGGATGGGGACCGCCTTTCTTTCCTCCCTCCCTGTAGTTACCTTTTGGGTGGGAAACCCCGGGTTTTCCCCAAACCGTGAAATGTACCTGGGATGGTACCCCGCTTCCTCAGTCTTGCAGTGTAAACCGGTATGGTACCCCTGCTTTCCCAGTCATTTATTTTAAAACCCGGGGTGGAACCCCCGCTTTTCCCATTTTTTCATGTAAACCCGGGATGGTACCCCTTCCCCTTCCTCATTTTTGCAGTGTAAACCGGGGGGGAAACCCCGCTTTCCTTGTCATGTAGGTACCTGGATGGTACCCCCGTTTCCTCAGTCTTGCAGTGTACCCGGGATGGGACCCCTCTTCCTCCCTTTTTGATTTAACCGGATGGTAAACCCCCTGCTTTCCCCAGTCCCGTAGTGACCTGGGATGGGACCTCTGCTTCCTCAGTCATGTAGTGTCCCCGGGATGGGGCCCCCCCTTCCTCAGGGCATGTAGTTTACCTTGGGGGGGTACCCCTTCTTCCTCAGTTTATGGGAGTGTAAAACCCGGGAAAGGGACCCCCTGCTTCCTCATCTTGCAGTGAAAACCCGGGGGATGGTACCCCCTGCTTCCCCCGTCATGTAAATGTACCTGGGGGGTACCCCTGCTTTCCCCAGTCTTGCAGTGAAAAAAAAAAAAAGGAAAAAAACCCAAAAACCCCGGGTTTTCCCCCTTTTCCCCAAATTATTCATGACAGGGATTGGGCCCCCTTGCTTTTCCCAGTCTTCAAATGTACCTGGGGTGGGACCCCCCTTCTTTTCCCTTTTCATGTAGTGTGACCTGGGGTGGTAATTTCCCGTTCGCATGCAGTGTACAAGGGTTTTCCCCTTTTTTCCTCAGTCATGTAAATGTTCCTGGGAAACCCGGGGTGGTACCCCTTCTTTCCCCATCATGTAGTGTTCCTGGGAACTTTTGGGGTGGTACCCCCTTCCCTTTTTTCTCATGTAGGTACCTGGGAAATTTTGGGGGGTTGGGTTAAAAAAACCCCTTTTTTATCAAATCATGTACTACCTGGGAACCTGGGATGGGACCTTCTTCCTCATTTTTGCAGGTACCCGGGGTGGTTAACCCCTTCTTTTCCCATCTTTTCAGTGTACCTGGGATGGTACCCCTGCTTCTTCAGTCATGCATTGGGACCTGGGATGGGTACACCCTTCCCTTTTTTCAGTCATGGCATTGTTAACCCCGGGGGGGTACCCCTTCTTCTTCAGTCAGGGGTTTTACCCGGGAAAGGTAACCTTTTCTTTTTTCATCATGCAGTGTACCCGGGATGAAAACCCCGCTTCCCCAGTCATGCCCGTGTACCTGGGATGGGGACCCCTGCTTCTTCAGTCATGCAGTGTACCTGGGTGGTACCCCTTCTTTTTCCTCAGTCATGAAATGACCGGGATGGGGGAAACCCCGCTTTTTTCGTCATGCAAATGTACCGGGAGGTACCCCGCTTCCCCAGTCTTGCAGTGTAAAACCCGGGATGGTAAACCTCGCTTCTTCAGTATTTATGTACCTGGGATGGTACCCCGCTTCTTCCCGTCATTCTGTAAACCCGGGATGGACCCCCCTTTTTCCTCCGTCTTGCATGGGACCTGGGATTTTACCCCTTCTTTCCTCAGTCTTGCAGTGGGGAACCCCGGGATGGTACCCCTTCCCTCATCTTTTCATTTTACCTGGGGTGGGACCCCTTCTTTCTCAGTCTTGGGAGTGTACCGGATTTTACCTCTCTTCTCCCATTTCCCGCAGTATGTTTCCCGGGGGCAGGCATGTTTAAAGACACACCCAAAACCCGCCTTGGGGCAGGATTCTCTGTTAAATAATTTAAAGTTTTATTGGGGAAGACTGTCTGTTGGCAGGGCTGTCTGGTAGCAGGACTGGGCCCGGTACAAACTGTCTAGTGCAAGGACTGTCGGGGGGCAAAGGGCTGTCGGTTCAGGACGTCTGGGGGCGGGCCCGGGCTGGTGGGAGGAGTGGTTTTTGGGAGCAGGGAAATGTCTGTGGGAGGGCGTCTGGTGGCAGGACTGTCTGGTGGGGAGGACGGGCTGGAAAACAGAACTGTCTGGGGGGCAGGACGTCTTTTACAGGACTGTCGGGGAGCAGAACTGTCTGGTTGGGAGGACTGTCTGGGCAGACTGCGGTGGCAGGGCTGTCTGGGAGCAGAACTGTCTGGGGGCAGGGGCTTTTCGGTAGCAGACTGCCCGGTAGCAGAACTGTCTGGTGCAAGGGCTGTCTGGGGCAGGGCTGTCTGGTGGCCCGGGCTGTAAGGGGGCAGGAAAATGTCTTGGGGGCAGGAAATGTCTGGGAAACAGAACTGTCTGGAGGCCGGGGCTTTTCTGGGGGGCAGGAAATGTCGGGGGCAGGGCTTTCATGGGAGGACCCGTTTTGGGGCAGGAAATGTCTGGTTTGCCGAACTTTCTGTTGGGAGAAAATGTCTGGTGGAGGAAATGTCTTATGGCAGGAAATGTCCCCGGTGGGAGGGGCTGTCCCGGGTTTGGGAGGACGGGCTGGTGGCAGGGCCCGTCAGGTGGCAGGGCTGTCTGGTTGGGAGGGCTGGGCTGGTTTCAATCTGTCCCGGTGGCAGAACTTTCTGGGGGGCAGGCCCGCTGGATGGGAT
>NW_026467081.1:0-13603 GCF_026875155.1 Cherax quadricarinatus
TTTTTGGTTACAAAATGCACGGTCCATATATCTTACCTGAGAACCGCCTACTATTAAAAATATTTCTTACCTTGATTAGCAGGGAATCAGTGGTACCTTCAACCTCACTAACCACTTAAGTACACTCGTCTTGGAGAACAGAGAATCGATTTCCTACCTTCACATCTTCTCTATTAACTCTCTCATCTTCCTTCTTCCTGAACTGTGAACCACTTGCCACTTAAAGCGGCTGCCACTATCACTGCTAGTGACCATTCCTTCCTTACCAGCCAATCCTTCTCACACTCACTCCCAAACTCATCTATGCGAAGCTTCAGCTTCATATTTTCCTCCTGAAGAAGTAGAATCTCCTTCTTCAACACATGAACCTGGGATTCTAAAGCACTACAACAAGCCATGGTATGGCATCTATTATGAATATTTCAACATTATACTAACATGAAGCACAAAATCAGTATGGGTTATTCACTACAAGGATTTGAATGTGCCCATTTTGGTTCATTAGAGAATATATGTTTAATCTGGCTTGCATTTGGTAGAATTAGAACTACCTTCTGTGACCTTGAATCAAACTCCATTGCTTCCAGGCACTGTATGACCCCTACTGGGCTAATTTTACTGATTTCCAACTAATGTAATTTTTTTTTTCAACCAACTGGCCATATCCCACCAAGGCAGGGTGGCCTTAAAAGAAAAATGAAAACTTCTCTTTTTAAATTTAGTAATGTATACAGGAGAAAGGGTTACTAGTCCCTTGCTCCTGGCATTTTAGTCGCCTCTTACGACACACATGGCTTACGGAGGAAGAATCCTGTTCCATTTCCCCATGGAGAATTAATATAAATACTACTTAAAATATATTTAAAAACAAAAATTGCATTTCATTCCTTGCATGGAAATGGCTTTGTACCTTCCATTATCCATGTGCTTTATAACCTATGTGGGTTTACTGCTTCTCCACGAATGTAATAATTTATTCCATAGAGAATATACTTGCCTACAATATAGGAGGACCCTACTTATACTGCAGGTTAGGTCCCGAACTCCTGTTGAAAAGTGATAATTTCCAAAGTGAAACATAGCCTTTTTTTACTTTTGAATGCATATAAAACCTTGAAACATGTTTACACTATCATAAATCAAGTGAGCAATAGAACTAGGCCTAAAATAAAAGATAAGAAAACAGAATGTGTGTTTTGCATATGCAGAACACACATTTCTTAAATTAAAATATGAATCAATTTGAGAAAAGATCACTGGTACTCCAAGCTTTGGAACTGGATTAATAATAAACAAGGAGGCTAGCTTTTGCCTAGTTCTTTAAGGCCCTAGGATTCTCTGAGTGTTAAATCATTATAGGTTTTGACTTGCAGCCACCAAATACATTAGTCTCTAGCAACAGTATTAGCTGCCTTTTGCGGCTTTGAAGCCAGGCATTGACTTCTCTTCTTTAGCAATAAGTCCTAAGTGGCATCATCTTCCAATATATTGCAATTTCATTCATGTTAAAAATCTGTTGCTTGGTATGTCCATCATATTTGATGAGCCTAGCTAGCTCATGTGGATAATTTTCTGCAGCTACTGTATCAGTGCTAACTGCTTCACTCTGCACTTTGATGCTGTGAAGTTAACTTCTTTCCTTAAACCTATGAAACCAGCCTCTGCTAGCTTTGAATTTATCTTCAGCAGCTTCCTCACCTCTCTCTTAGGGTTTGGCCTGGATGATGGCTTGGCTTACAGGTACATTGTGACTGGTTTGATCTTCAGTCCACACCAGTAGAAGTTATTCCATGTCATCAATAAAGCCATCATGTTTCCTTATAACTTTAATGTTCACTGGTTTAGCACTTCTAATTTCCTTCAACACTTTCTCCTTAGAGTTCACAGTTGTACTGTGTGATGAGCCAAACCTAGGTTACTTTCTGTCTCAGCCATAGACATACATTACTCACCAAGTTTAATAATTTCTAACTTCATGCATCGGGCAAAAAAACTGCTGGCATAGCAAAATGGGTACCAAATAAATGAAGAATGGGTATAATCGAAAACCTCTGCATTAGTAAAATGGAGTAAGGCAGGGCCCTCCTCTGCTGTATCTACAGATATTTGTATTTTTTAATAATTTTTTTTCCTCATTTTTCAAAGATTTTTACTGTAAATGAATTTGTAGGCAGAAACTAGTCTTGAGTGTGTGTTAAGTTGTATTAATGCAAGGTAGGTTGTATTAGTGTCAGATGGAAGACAGTTATATTATGTGTGTTGGCAGGTTTGCTGGACATTTTTCTTTCTCACCAACATTTAAGATGACAGCTAAATCTTACAATCTACTCTTTACCTTCCACCCACAATTTTATTTTTCTTTGTGTTTGTAAGCTCTTTTATGAAGCTCCTCTCTCTCTAAGTGTGATTTTTTTGTAAATACAATTTAAAACTGCTTTCAAAACAATAAAACACAACATTGTCCTCTCCATTCAATATTAAATTTTTGAATGTGCTTTTTCAATTGCGTTTCCCTAAAAATTGCACTGAATGGAATTGCTTATAGGAGAGCTTAGAGAATTAAGTCACATTACCGCGACTGAAACAACACACAAGTAACCCATAGTAGTAAACAGAGTAAAGTCTGAGGTGGCTATGGTTGAAAAGCTCTAATCCACCAAGGCACAATACTCACTCCCATCCTGTTCCTCATCCTCATATCTGACATAGACAGGGATGTAAGCCACAGCTCAGTGTCTTCCTTTGCAGGTGACGCCCGAATTTGCATGACAGTGTCTTCCATTGAAGACAGCGCAAGACTCCAGGAGGACATCAACCAAATCTTGAGATGGATCGCAGAAAACAATATGAAGTTAAATGATGAGAAATTTCAATTACTCCGGCATGGAAAACGTGAGGAAATTAAAGATATATCGGATTATAAAACAAATTCCAACCACACAATAGAGCGAAAAGCTAATGTAAAAGACCTGGGAGTGATCATGTCAGAGGATTTCACCTTCAGAGACCATAACTGTGTCAATCGCATCTGCTAGAAAAATGACAGGATGGATAATGAGAACCTTCAAAACTAGGGATGCCAGTCCCATGATGACACTCTTCAGGCCTCTTGTACTATATAGGCTGGAATATTGCTGCACATTAACAGCACCTTTCAGGGCAGGTGAAATTGCTGACCTGGAAAATGTACAGAGAACCTTCACAGTGCACATAACTGCGATAAAACACTGAACTTACTGGGAATGGCTTAAAGTTCCTCAACCTGTATTCCCTGGAATGCAGGCAGGAGAGATACATGATTATATATACAGTGGACCCCCGCATAATGATATTAATCCGTTCATGAGAGCTCATTGTTATGCGAAATTATAGTTATGCGAATGAATTTTCCCCATAAGAAATAATGAAATCAAATTAATCCATGCAAGACACCCAAAAGTATGAAAAAAAAAATTTTTACCACATGAAATATAACATTTCCTACACACAAAGAGAAGGATACATGCACAATAGTAGAGTAGTACATGCACAATATATATTGTGCATGTACTACTCTACTAAATGAAGAATAAATGACACTTACCTTTATTGAAGAATGCAGCAATGACTGATGAGACACTGTGTCCTGGGAGTGCCTTTTCCTCCTGAGTACTGTAGGTCCTGTTTGGCATTTTCTTCCAGAACAGGCCTTATCACACTGTGTATGCCACTACGATTCTTAAATCTCTCAAACCAAACCTTTGCTGGCTTTAAATTCACCAATATGAGCACTAGTTCCAGCATTTTTTCCCTGTTCACCTCGGTGTTAGTCGACTGGTGGTGGGTTGCATCCTGGGAGACAAGATAAGGACCCCAAATGGAAAATAAGTTAGACAGTCTTCGATGACACTGACTTTTTTGGGTTATCCTGGTGGCTAACCCTCTGGGGTTAATTGTTTCTTGGTATTCTCAATAAGCCACACCAACAACGGTGCTACAGCAGCAGCAGCAGCAGCAGCTGACAGTGCTACAGCAGCAGCAGCAGCAGCTGACAGTGCTACAGCAGCAGCAGCAGCAGCTGACAGTGCTACAGCAGCAGCAGCAGCAGCTGACAGTGCTACAGCAGCAGCAGACAGTACTACAGTAGCAGCAGCAGCTGACGGTGTACAGCAGCAGCAGCTGACGGTGCTACAGCAGCAGCAGCAGCTGACAGTGCTACAGCAGCAGCAGATGGTGCTACAGCAGCAGCAGACGGTACTACAGCAGCAGCAGCAGCTGACGGTGGCACAGCAGCAGCAGCAGCTGACAATGGTACAACAGCAGCAGCAGCAGCTGATGGTGCTACAGCAGCAGCAGCAGCTGACAGTGCTACAGCAGCAGCAGCAGCAGCAGCAGCTGACAGTGCTACAGCAGCAGCAGACGGTGCTACAGCAGCAGCAGATGGTACTACAGCAGCAGCAGCAGCTGACGGTGGTACAGCAGCAGCAGCAGCTGATGGTGCTACAGCAGCAGCAGCAGCTGACAGTGCTACAGCAGCAGCAGCATCAGCAGTTGACCATGGTACCACAGTATTTCGATAATATTTCTCTCCCTTTTTACCACAGGGTTGACACTAGAAGCTTTCTTGGGGCCCATGGTCACTTATTTTGCAGATAAAATCACCAAAAACGCTGTAATAATACGAAATATTCCGATTGTATGCTTGGATGTTACCGTGGAGGCTGGCTTGTAAACAATGTCACCGGCGGAACATGTGAGGCTGGCTCAGGCCTCACATAGACGCGTCTCAGACGAATAGCATTGAGCGAGTTTTTTAGCGCTCTGCGAGGCAAAATTTTAGTGATAAAATGTATCGCTATGCGGATTTAACGTTATGTGATGCCAACGGTATGCGGGGGTCCACTGTACAGTGGACCCCCGCATAGCGACCTTAATCCGTGCAAGAGGGCTGGTTGTTATGCGAAATGTTCGGTATGCGAATGAATTTTCCCCCATAAGAAAAATGGAAATCAAATTAATTCGTGCAAGACACCCAAAAGTATGAAAACAAAAATTTTACCACATGAAATAGACATTTTCCTACACACAAAGAGAAGGATACATGCACAAAAGTAGAGTAGTACATGCACAATATATATTGTGCATGTACTACTCTACTAAATGAAGAATAAATGACACTTACCTTTATTGAAGATGCAGCAATGACTGATGAGACACTGTGTCCTGGGAGTGCCTTTTCCTCCTGAGTACTGTAGGTCCTGTTTGGTATTTTTCTTCCAGAACAGGCCTTATCACACTGTGTATGTCACTACGATTCTTAAATCTCTCAAACCAACCTTTGCTGGCTCAAATTTCCCACCAATTTGGACACTATTCCCGGGCATTTTCCCTGTTCACCTGGTGTTAGTCTACTGAGGGGTTTACCGGGGAACAAATTAAGGACCCCAATTTGGAAAAAGTTAGACGTCTTCGTAACACTGATTTTTTTGGGTTTCCGGGTTTGGCAAATCCCTGGGGTTAATTGTTTCTTGGTTTTTCCCCAATAAGCCACACCAACAACGGGGTACGCAGCAGCGCAGCAGCGCAGCAGACGTCTACGCAGCAGCAGCAGCAGCAGACGATGCTAAAAAGCAGCAGCAGCAGCAGCAGACGATGCTACAGCCAGCAGCAGCAGCAGACGATGCTACAGCAGCCAGCAGCAGCGGGAGATGCTACACAGCAGCAGCAAGCAGACATCACAGCAGCAACTGCGATGTTACGCAGCAGCAGACGATGCGAAAGAGCAGCAGCAGCAGCAGACGATCACAGCACAGCAGCAGCAGAACGATGCTACAGCAGCAACTGACATGTTCAGCAGCAGCAGACGATGCTGCAGCAGCAGAGCAGCAGCAGACGATGCACAGCACACACAGCAGCAGACGATGCTACAGCAGCAGAGCAGCAGACGTGCAAACAGCGAAACTGCGGTACTACAAAACCAGCAGCAGCGACGGGGGTACAGCAGCAGCAGCAGCTGTACCACCAATGTACGAGGTTGTTTGGGGGTTTATTATACAACCGGCCACCCGGGGAAACCGCACTCCCACTTTCATACTTTCAATGTTTTTTTCTTATCCCCAAAGTAATTTCTCACCCTTATTGTGTGGGGTTGGCACAGAACTATTTTGGGGCCCAGGTCCTTTTTTCCAGAAAAAATACCAAAAAACACTGTAATAATACGAAATTTTCCGATTGTATGCTTGGATTTCCCGCGGAGGCGGGCAAAGGTATTTGAGGGGGAGATCAGGGGTAATGAAATGTATTGTGTTAGGACTTCAGAAAAGGCTTTTAAAGGGGTCCCACATCAGAGACTTGAGGAAAAAAAAAAGCACATGGAATGGGAGAAATTTTTTCCCGGATAGGGGCAGGGTTGAAAAAATAGGCAGCAGAGAGTTTGCAAAAATGGGGAGAAATCAGAGGGGGAATGTCACGACGGTGGTTCCAACAGGGGTCATGTTGGGCCCCCTGCTGTTCACAATCTACATAACCAAAAGATAGGGCATAAAAGCGACATCGCAAGTTTCCGATGACACCAAAAATAGGCCTCAATTCTTTTCGACAGGACATTCGAGCACTCCGGGAAGATTTGAATAGACTTGATCAGTGGTCGGGGGAGTGGCAGATGCTTTAATATAGACAAATCAAATTTCAAATTTTGGAAACAGGACAAAAACCATCCCACGTATAAACTAAATAATGTAATTTAAATTTTCGGATTTGCAAAAAGATTTAGGATTTTTGGGTTTACATAATTTTAAAACCCCAAAAAAAAACAGCATAATTGTTCGCAATAAAGCTAATAGAACCCTTTGGCTTCATACAAGAAGCAAAATAATGGGAGTCCTCGGTTGTTCTTCAACCATACCCCCTTGGTTAGGCCTCTTTAGTTTTATGCTGCACAGTTTTGGTCACCGTATTACAGGGATAAAATTCTCGGGAAAATGAAAAAGGAGGATGACAAAGTTGACCCCATTATCGAACCTTTCCCCCTAGGGAGGATAGACTAAGGGCCCTGAAACTGCACTCTCTAGAAAGAGTAGAATTGGGGGGGATATATT
This sequence comes from Cherax quadricarinatus, assembly GCF_026875155.1. NCBI lineage: Eukaryota > Metazoa > Arthropoda > Malacostraca > Decapoda > Parastacidae > Cherax > Cherax quadricarinatus. The sequence continues at coordinate 7,077 of NW_026467081.1, forward strand.
GAGGGTAATAAATGGAAGACGGGAAAAAAAAAGGGGGATGTAAATAGTGGCTGAAATATCTACCCAGACAGGACCGCAGAAAGGGTTTTAATTGGGAAAAAAATTCAGTTCAGGAAGGAAAAAGGAAAGAATGGTTTGGTAATAGAGTTGGGATGAGGGGGAACAAACCCCCAAAAGTACCTTTTAAAAGGGGGCCAAAACTTGGTGCTTTAAAAAAAGGGTTTGGGATAAATCTGATAGATGTGGGTGGGGGGATTTTAAACCTGATGCTTGGCTACCAGGTGGGGTTGCCGTGTTCCCCCCCTTAAGTCAATTACCTGACCTGCTGGGTTTGGGTGCATTGGTTTAACCGTAAGCTTGGCCCTGCCTCGCATGGGCCAGTGGGCCTTCTGCAGGTTCCTTCTTTCTTATTTCTTATGTAAACTCCCACCGCGGAACATGTAAGCGGGGCTCAGGCCGCACATTGGAGCGTCTCGACAAAGGGGCCGCTGAGGGGGTTTTTTGGGCGGTATGGGGGGGAAAAATTTTTTCATAAAAGGTCCGCTTGGGGGTTTGTCCTTATGAAAGGCGCCCCGTTTGGGGGGGGTCCACTGTACTTGAAAACCCTAGAGGGATTAGTACCAAACTGCAACAAAAAATCACTCCCCACGAAAGCAAAAGACCCGGCAGATGAGCAAAATCCCCACAATAAAACAGGGGGCTACTAGCAGTAAGAGACAAACAAAAGTGTCGGGGGCCCAAGACTGTTCAACTGCCTCCACTACATGAAGGGGATTCCCAAATTAGACCCCTGTCTTCAAGAAGGCACGGGGACAGGCACCTAAAATCAAACCTGCCATGGGCTGTGGTTCTTGTCTTTTTGTGTCGGCCAACAAAATAGCCTGGTTGCGGGCCCCTGATGCAAATGACCTTGTCACGCCCGGGGCCGGGGGGCATTGACCCCCGAAGCCCTCTCCGGGTAACCCGGGCATACAGGAGAGACAAACTTGCGATGACTTTCAGTAAAACTTGTACCTTTAAACTATGTCTATTAAAGGGTCAAGCGGACCAAAAAAATCTTCTGTGCGGGTTTATTTGTGTAAGTGATCTTACCACTCTTATTGCATAACATTTGTCCCCCCATAAGCCTGACTATTTAGAGAGCTCAAGAGTAAATCAATCAAACCCAATACCCCCCGGGCGGAGCTTAAACTGCATTGTTTTTTGCCCCTAACCACAGGTTGCCCCCTGCCTCTGGTAGGGTTTGTTTGACCTAACCACAATTGCAGCCCTGCCTCTGGTATGGTTTGTTTGACCTAACCAAAAGTTGCAGCCCTGCCTTGTATGGTTTGTTTTGCAATTTTGTCTTTAAACATTTTGTGAGCAAATGCAATATACGGGTTAATTTCCGAGCACTTAAAAAAATTGTTTCTAGACTGCCCTTGAGGCATAAAAAATTAAGCACAAATATTCATGCTGAATTTTCAGTCTAATTTGACTGCGAGAAATAGCATTACGTAGTATGTAAGGTGTAGAATTAGTTTGTTTTAAAATGCTTGGCATAAAAGAGGTTTTCCCTAACATTACTTGATAATTATCATACCGGGAAACCCAAAGCAAACTGATTTCATCCATTGTAACTTCCATCTATATTTTCTTGAAATGAAAATTTAATTTTAATATTTTTTTTTTAATTTTTTAACTTTTTTAAATTTAGTGAAGAGCTCAAAATTCAAGCAAATGGAGCCCCTTTTCCCTTAGGTCAAAACTTATTACCCTCCCATTTCCCAGGGTTTGTATAAACTTAAGGGTTAGTGCTTCCCATGAATAAAACAGAAAATTTTTGCCCAATTTAGTGACCCTGTCATTACGGCAAGCTTATAATGTTACTTTCATATTGTCAATAAATGTACAATTTTCAACAATGTGACATTTTATTATGGCCGTAAAAAACTAAAAAAAGCCACGTACAAATGTCAACCCCACTGCTACCAAAACCTCCCCCCCTAACTCATAAAAAACCCAAATTATTACTATACAAAACATTCACAAAAATTAGCACATGTGCAACTCTTGGGTATCTTTTTTGGGGAAACGTTTTTCGCCACACAGGGGCTTCATCGGGTCCATACAAGGAGAATCTTGAAGAACAGGGGGAGAAGGGAGGTAATCACCCTCAACCTTGAGTCGTGTGGTCGTCCATCAATTTTTGAATAGAAAATAGGGTAGGGCGAAAAGGGACTTATAACCGTTGGCAGAGAGGTGCAGCAGTCATAGAGGGTGTCACATTTTTTTAAATGTGGAAGTAGGTCGTTCCCAAAAAAGGCAAGTGAAAAATTCCCAAGAAAAGATCCCAAGAGGTTGCAGTGTCTGACGGTTTGTAGATAAATGGTTCAGAGAACCGCAAATTTGACACATGTGACAAGAGTTGCACATGTGTTTTAAATTTTTTAACATTCGGTTTTCCCCTTAACCCTTCATTTACAAAAATTCATCTTACTACTGTGCTCTTACTAACAGAACAAAAAAATTCTAATATTTAAACCCCAACTTGAGGGCCCTCCTGATACTACAACAGGACCCCTCAACAAATACTAGGCACAAAAATCTCTGCATACCCCTTGTCCCCGCTTGACCTTTTTTCAAAATTCAGTGTAAATAAAAAGGGCCCCGAATCTGGAACCCCCCGTTGGAAACTCCCGTCACTCTGGGGCCCCCATCTTCAAAACTACTGCAAAAAAAAAGACTTTCTCTTCCTTACATATCCTAACTCAGAATAAAAAAGAAAAACATATATCCTTATTCCATTTCACAAATGTATGGAAGAATTCTCAATATCTTAATTCTCACAACCTTAAAATATTGAATGTGTTCACAAAAATTTAAAATGCTTTATCCCATTACTTTTTAATCATAATTCAACGTGTAATTCTAAACATTAAACATATAAAAGTCATAAAGCGTACAAAACATATTTAGTTCTCTTGTATTCATTATAATTTTAAATTTTATTTTTTACAATCACCTAAGAGACTGTATATATAAGTTTGGGAATTATATTGTTTATTAATGTTAAGTTAGTCTTAATTTCCTAAGGCTTTTCATACTAAGGGTCGTTCTGCATGCATACCAGATGGGCCCCCACCTTTTAAAAAATATTGTACATACTAAAAAAAAGAATCTTTAACTTTAAAAAAATTTTTTTTTCCCCGGGCTTTGTCAAACAATAACACTTGACAAAATTGCTGAAGAGAGAAATGTTTCCCCAAAAAATGTCCCATTGGTTCATGGTTATTTACCTAAAATATTATGGTAATTTCCTAGGTAGTAGGTTGGAGCAGCAACCCCCCAGGGAGGTGCACCATCCTGCCAAGCAATGAAAACGAAAGTCTGTAATTGTTTTAAAATGATGGTAGGGGTTGCTGGTGTCTTTTTTTTTTTCTCATATCATGCAAAATTCCAGGGACGTCTTTCTACTTCTACCCCTTTCATAGGGCACAACACATAATGTACAAGCAAATATATACCACCCCTCTGTGTTTTTTTTCTATTTTTTTACTAGTTCTTGTTCTTTTCCTCTTATCTCCATGGGGGAAGTGGGGAAAAGAATTTTTCCTCTGTAAGCCAAAGAGGGGCAAAAACAACTAAAACGCTGGGAGCAAGGGTAGTAACCCCTTCTCCTGTATAATAACTATGTTAAAAAAGAGAAACACTGTTTTTTTTTTTGGGGGCCCCCCCTCTCGGGGATACGGCCCTTTGTTGAAAGAAGATTTTTGGTAAAAATTTTCCATTTTTAAGCATACTTTTAATTTACTTTGTAAATTTCTACACTGGGATTACGGGAAGACTGTATTTTGTTTGACTGTCCTGGCCAATAGAAAAGTAAAATCACATAATGTCATGACAGGCTAGTACACTGTTATTTTTTTCACCCGTTGTTTTAATCTATTTATTTGGTGGGGTGGTGCACCACTTAAGTTCCACCACTTACCCCCGGTTTCATTACCCTTTACCCCCCGGGAAGGAAAGACAGGTGTTTTGAAAGAGGTTTAGTTTAAAAGGGTAATTATTTTAAAACCAAAAAAAACGCAAGCCAAAGGCGTTTAAGGATTGGGTAGGTTTAATTCCTTGGATCAGAGCCCCCCCCCCTCCCCCTCCCCCCCGTTCCCTTTTCCTTTCCCCGAAATCATGAAAGATAGTGGAAATGCAGTGTTTTTATTTTCGATTACAGATGCAAAAAAAATTTTTTTTTTTCCTTATGTGGTACAAATTATTATTTTTATAATCAAAAAAGAAGCCTAGAGTTTACCTGGGGAGTTTCCGGGGGTCAATGCCCTCGCGGGCCCCCGGGCGTGACCAGGCCTCCCCCGGTGGATCAGCCCCGATCAACCAGGCTGTTGCTTGGTGCACGCAAACCAACGTCGAGCCACAGCCCGGTGATCGGGAAATACTTTTGGGCGCCAAGGCCAGCTTTAAGACTGCCCGGGGCTGTTGGAATCCCCCTTTTTGTGCTGGGAGGCAGTTGAACAGTCTCGGGCCCCTGAATTTTTGATGGTCTCTTAACGTGCTAGTGACACCCCTGCTTTTTTTATTGGGGGGGGTTGCATTTCTGCCAAGTCTTTTGCTTTTTGTAAAAGTGATTTTCGGGGTCAAATTCGGTACTAACCCCTGGGTTTTTCCCGGTGTATATAATCATGTATCTCTCCCGACGCATTCCGGGAATACAGGTTCAGGGAACCCCAAGCCTCCCCGAATTGAGGTGTTTTTTCCCGTTATCGCCCCATGAAAGTTCTCTTCTTTTTTAGGTCGGAATTTCACCCCTTGAAAGGTGCGTTGTGGCAGCAAATTCCGCCTAGATAAAAAAAGTGACCTAAGAGTGTCTCAGGGGTTGGCATCCCTAGTTTTTAAGGTTCTCATTATCCATCCTGTCATTTTCTAGCAGGTGATTGATACAATTTATGGGCCTTGAAGGTGAGTCCCCCAAAATGATCACTCCAGGTCTTTTACGTTGGTGTTTGCTCTATTTTGTGGCCAAATTTGTTTTTGTACTCTGATGAAGATTTAATTTCCTTGTGTTTACCATATCTGAGTAATTGAAATTTCTCATCGTTGAACTTCATATTGTTTTCTGCAGCCCACTGAAAGATTTGGTTGATGTCCGCCTGGAGCCTTGCAGTGTCTGCAATGGAAGACACTGTCATGCAGATTCGAGTGTCATCTGCAAAGGAAGACACGGTGCTGTGGCTGACATCCTTGTCTATGTCAGATATGAGGATGAGGAACAAGATGGGAGCGCTAAGCCACAAGGGCTATACAGCTGTGTGGTACAAAATGATATAGTTTACGTGTAATAAATTAAGATTTAGCCACAGACTGTTAAGTAGGTTATCTTCAATCTATGGTCTTATTCATTTTCACATTAATAAATCATCTTTTGTGAATATATTTGTGACATACTGTTCATTTTCAGATTGATAGGTCATCTTCAATCTATGGATTTCTGAGTGTGTGCAGTATTTGTGTTGGATTCGGCATACATGGTCGATACTACCAAATTCCTCTCTGGGAGCATTGCTGCTCTAGCCACCATGGTGCAACTTGAAGTCAGTAAATGTATTATATTATTATTACTACTACTAGTAGACACAATTGTATATTTATTTCTGGTTCATTTCATGTGCCTCTCTATTTTGTTTACATTATTAGCCATGACCCCTCCCCTCAGTTGGGGGGGGATCATGGCTAATAATGTAAACTAGATAGAGAGGCAGGTTAAGGAGTTGTGATCCATGGAATTGGAACCTCCGTCCCCATGAATCAAATCTCATTACCTCCAGTCACACTAATACTTTATGACCCTAATGCGTTTTCATTCTATTATAATAATAATTTCTCCTTAGAAATAAACTTACCTCTGTATATTTTGGTATTAACCCGTAAACGGTCCAAACGTATACATACGTTTTTTCAAAAAAAGTAAAAAAAGTAGATCTTTTTGTTTTTTTATATTTGAAAATGTGTAAAAAACTTTGATCTACTTTTTTTTTTGTTACATTTGAAAATATGTAATAAAAACGTAGATCTACTTTTGTATCACTACACATGTGAACGTAGATCTGCTTGGACTGTTTATGGGTTAATGTAGCGTGTCTTGTCATCTAATTAGCAATCATAGTATTTAGCTTCTAACATTTATGCTGACTAACCTAAATAGGTTCAGAGCTCCACTTTTAATAATGGTCCAGTAGAACTTCGGTATAAAATGCCCCTATGCACTGAATCATCGACAAGACGTGTAATGATAGAGCAGTCCATCTTCATACCTCTAAGGTACAGGACTAAAGGACAGAGTTCTGATATATGAAAAAAAGTTTGGAATAAAACAAACAAAAAAACTTTCTGAACAAAGGCTCAGCGAGTCCGCTGCATGGGGATGTTTGGTTGAATTTCCAATGCAGCGACCAAATCTCTATGGGGGGGTTTTGGGTTTCCATCAAAGCAGCAGACCATGTTGTTTCCCCAAATTTGCCATATATTTGTGTCCATGA
>NW_026467082.1:0-135387 GCF_026875155.1 Cherax quadricarinatus
TAAAAAGGAATAAGAAAAGCAAAAGGAGGTTTCGAAGTTAGTCACAAGGGATTCGAAGATTAATCCAAAACGTTTCTTGCAGGTATGTAGGAGTAAGATTAGGGAGAAAATAGGCTCACTTAAACGCTACTCAGTCAACTCACTGACCATAACAAGGAAATGTGCACTCTCTTTAATACTTATTTCCTCTCAGTTTTTATGCAGGAAAATACTTGAGATATTCCAGAAATAAAAAATTATATATGTCAGAACGAAAATGAATTTATGAATGATCAGAAACACTAGTGACATGGTTCTCAGAAGAAGAAAACAAGACAGACTGAAACTAAAACGAATCACCAGGTCCTGATAAACTCTTTTCAAGAATTATGAACGAATGTAAGGAGGAAATTAGCAAACCCATAGCTATCTTTTCAACATATCACTGCAAACTGGCAGTCAGATAAGTGGAAAATGGCAAATATAATACCTATTTACAAAGAAGGAAACAGGTTCTCAGCTTCGAATTATAGACCAGTAAGGCTAACATCCACTGTGAGAAATTGATAGAATTAATAATTGCCAAGGCTATTCGTAGTCACCTTGTAAGACAGAAACTGATTAATGAATCTCAACAAAGTTTTACAAAGGGGCGTTCCTCCTTATGAATTTACTAACCTTTCTCGCTAAGGTATTTGAGGAGGTAGATCATGGTAATGAATATGATACTGTGTATAAGGATTTCAGTTAGGCTTTCGATAGAGTTCCACACTGGAGGTTGTTGAGGAAAGTAGTCACACGGTATAGGAGAAGAGATTTTTTCCTGGATAGAGACGTAGTTAACAAATAGGTAACAGAGTTTGCATAAATGGGGAGAAATCAGAGTGGGGGCGCGTCACAGGCGGTGTTAACAGTGTTGGGCCCGTTGTTGTTCGCAGTTTGCATATACGACATAGATAAGGGGATAAATAGCGACATAAGCTAGTTTGTCGATGACACCAAAATAGGATAAGTTCTGATGAAAGCACTAGAGCGTTACAGGATGATCTGAATAGACTGATGCAGCGATCAGAGAAGAGGCTGATGCAGTTTAATATAGACAAATACAAAGTTCTAAACCTTGGAAAAGATAACCATGGCACTTATAAGCTAAGTAATGAAGATCTTTATCACAAGCCAACAGTGTGTAAGTGTTCCCAATAAAGCCAATAGAATTCTTGGCTTTATATGAAGAAGTATAAATGACAGGAGTCCAGTTACTAAACTCTATATATAGTTGGTTAGGCTTCATTTAGATTATCCTGCGTATTTGCGGTCACCTTATTACAGAATGGACAAAAATGCGCTGGAAAACGTAAGAGAAAAAGACACAGTTAATCCCATGTACCAGAAATCTTTCCAACAAGGATAATTTGAGGCAGTGAATCTACACACTGGTGAAAGACAGAATCGGGGGGAATAGGATTGAGTTATATAAATGTAACACAAGAACTAATAATGGAGATGTAAATAGTGTTGTAAAAGTATCTAAGTAAGATATGATTCGCAACAATGGGTTCAAGGTGGAAAAATATAGATTTGGAAAGGATATAGGAAAGTATAGGTTAGTTAATAGTTGTGGATGAGTAGAAGAAACTCATCTTTAAGTCTCCTTCCTCATTATTCTTCATTTCCCTTTCGTTTACTTTTCCGTCCCCTTTCCTCATAAATAACCTTTTCGGAATACTCTCACCATTGCTTCCCCCCTTCACTTTTTTACTCTACAGTTGTTTTATTATTCGTTACTCTAGTCTGTCTAATGACTCACAATATGTTGCGATACTGTAAACGCACAAGCAATGAACACTCGCAAAAAAAACAGGAGAAAACCTACATTTTAACAGCAGCTTATGAAATAGGGAAATATACCTGTAGGAAACAACACATTAAGTCTTACTCAACGGATCCATCATTGTCTTGAAGGTAATCCTCGGGAGGTGAGAGATGTGTGACCATTCTGCTCTGATGGCTTTATACTGGCGTAGAGGAATACGTGAAGAAGACAGAGACGGCTGAGAGGGAAGAAGAGAATGGAGAAGGAAGACGCGAGTAATGGTAGAAGCGAGTAATGGAAGAAGCGAGGAAGCGTAGTATATGTAGGAAAACGTATTACGTAGAAGTTAAGGTAATTGAGAAGGGCGTAAAAAGACGTGAGGTTAGTAAAAAAAAAGAGGTGTTGTGAGGGAGGTAAAAAGGAACGGGGAGTACTAAACAAAATGAAGGGATTATGGAGGAATAATGTGGAAGGGGAACCTAAAGAGTAGGAGCAGTTTGCTGAGCTGGAAAAGTTTTTGAAAAAGAAAAAGCAGAGGAGGACTATTTGCAAGGAACCACACGTCTGCTGACTGATGACTCACCACGAACTTTCCTCTAATACATTTCAGGGAAAAACAGCTACCATCCTCTGGTATTGACTGCTACCATCCTCTGGTATTGACAGCTACCATCTTCTGGTATTGACTGCTACCATCTTCTGGTATTGACAGCTACCATCTTCTGGTATTGACAGCTACCATCCTCTGGTATTGACAGCTACCATCATCTGGTATTGACAGCTACCATCTTCTGGTATTGACTGCTACCATCTTCTGGTATTGACTGCTACCATCTTCTGGTATTGACTGCTACCATCTTCTGGTATTGACTGCTACCATCCTCTGGTATTGACAGCTACCATCTTCTGGTATTGACTGCTACCATCTCTGGTATTGACAGCTACCATCCTCTGTATTGACAGCTACCATCATTGGTATTGACAGCTACCATCTTCTGGTATTGACTGCTACCATCTTTCTGGTATTGACAGCTACCATCTTCTGGTATTGACGCTACCATCTTCTGGTATTGACAGCTACCATCTTCTGGTATTGACTGCTACCATCTTCTGGTATTGACAGCTACCATCTTCTGGTATTGACAGCTACCATCTTCTGGTATTGACTGCTACCATCTTCTGGTATTGACTGCTACCATCTTCTGGTATTGACAGCTACCATCTTCTGGTATTGACTGCTACCATCTCTGGTATTGACTGCTACCATCTTCTGTATTGACTGCTACCATCTTCTGGTATTGACTGCTACCATCTTCTGGTATTGACAGCTACCATCTTCTGGTATTGACAGCTACTCATTCTGGTATTGACAGCTACCATCTTCTGGTATTGACAGCTACCATCTTCTGGTATTAACAGCTACCATCTTCTGGTATTGACAGCTACCATCTTCTGGTATTGACAGCTACCATCTTCTGGTATTGACAGCTACCATCTTCTGGTATTGACTGCTACCATCCTCTGGTATTGACAGCTACCATCTTCTGGTATTGACAGCTACCATCTTCTGGTATTGACAGCTACCATCTTCTGGTATTGACTGCTACCATCTTCTGGGATTGACAGCTACCATCTTCTGGTATTGACTGCTACCATCTTCTGGTATTGACAGCTACCATCTTCTGGTATTGACTGCTACCATCTTCTGGTATTGACTGCTACCATCTTCTGGTATTGACAGCTACCATCTTCTGGTATTGACTGTTACCATCCTCTGGTATTGACTGCTACCATCTTCTGGTATTGACAGCTACCATCCTCTGGTATTGACAGCTACCATCCTCTGGTATTGACAGCTACCATCCTCTGGTATTGACAGCTACCATCCTCTGGTATTGACTGCTACCATCCTCTGGTATTGACAGCTACCATCTTCTGGTATTGACTGCTACCATCCTCTGGTATTGACAGCTACCATCCTCTGGTATTGACTGCTACCATCCTCTGGTATTGACAGCTACCATCCTCTGGTATTGACAGCTACCATCTCTGGTATTGACAGCTACCATCCTCTGGTATTGACAGCTACCATCCTCTGGTATTGACTGCTACCATCCTCTGGTATTGACAGCTACCATCCTCTGGTATTGACAGCTACCATCCTCTGGTATTGACAGCTACCATCCTCTGGTATTGACTGCTACCATCCTCTGGTATTGACTGCTACCATCCTCTGGTATTGACTGCTACCATCCTCTGGTATTGACAGCTACCATCCTCTGGTATTGACAGCTACCATCCTCTGGTATTGACAGCTACCATCCTCTGGTATTGACATCTACCATCCTCTGGTATTGACTGCTACCATCCTCTGGTATTGACTGCTACCATCCTCTGGTATTGACAGCTACCATCCTCTGGTATTGACTGCTACCATCCTCTGGTATTGACTGCTACCATCCTCTGGTATTGACTGCTACCATCCTCTGGTATTGACTGCTACCATCCTCTGGTATTGACAGCTACCATCCTCTGGTATTGACAGCTACCATCCTCTGGTATTGACAGCTACCATCTTCTGGTATTGACAGCTACTATCCTCTGGTATTGACTGCTACCATCCTCTGGTATTGACAGCTACCATCCTATGGTATTGACAGCTACCATCTTCTGGTATTGACAGCTACCATCTTCTGGTATTGACAGCTACCATCTTCTGTTATTGACTGCTACCATCCTCTGGTATTGACTGCTACCATCCTCTGGTATTGACAGCTACCATCCTCTGGTATTGACAGCTACCATCCTCTGGTATTGACAGCTACCATCTTCTGGTATTGACAGCTACCATCTTCTGGTATTGACAGCTACCATCTTCTGTATTGACTGCTACCATCCTCTGGTATTGACTGCTACCATCCTCTGGTATTGACAGCTACCATCCTCTGGTATTGACAGCTACCATCCTCTGGTATTGACAGCTACCATCCTCTGGTATTGACAGCTACCATCCTCTGGTATTGACAGCTACCATCCTCTGGTATTGACTGCTACCATCCTCTGGTATTGACTGCTACCATCCTCTGGTATTGACAGCTACCATCCTCTGGTATTGACAGCTACCATCCTCTGGTATTGACAGCTACCATCCTCTGGGTATTGACTGCTACCATCCTCTGGTATTGACGCTACCATCCTCTGGTATTGACAGCTACCATCTCTGGTATTGACTGTACCATCTCTGGTATTGACAGCTACCATCCTCTGGTATTGACAGCTACCATCCTCTGGTATTGACAGCTACCATCTTCTGGTATTGACTGCTACCATTCTCTGGTATTGACTGCTACCATCCTCTGGTATTGACAGCTACCATCCTCTGGTATTGACAGCTACCATCTTCTGGTATTGACTGCTACCATCTTCTGGTATTGACAGCTACCATCTTCTGGTATTGACAGCTACCATCCTCTGGTATTGACAGCTACCATCTTCTGGTATTGACTGCTACCATCCTCTGGTATTGACAGCTACCATCTTCTGGTATTGACTGCTACCATCCTCTGGTATTGACAGCTACCATCCTCTGGTATTGACAGCTACCATCTTCTGGTATTGACAGCTACCATCTCTGGTATTGACATCTACCATCTCTCTGGTATTGACTGCTACCATCCATCTGGTATTGACAGCTACCATCTTCTGGTATTGACTGCTACCATCCTCTGGTATTGACAGCTACCATCCTCTGGTATTGACTGCTACCATCCTCTGTTATTGACAGCTACCATCCTCTGGTATTGACAGCTACCAATCCTCTGGTATTGACAGCTACCATCTTCTGGTATTGACAGCTACCATCTTCTGGTATTGACAGCTACCATCCTCTGGTATTGACAGCTACCATCTTCTGGTATTGACAGCTACCATCTTCTGGTATTGACTGCTACCATCTTCTGTATTGACTGCTACCATCCTCTGGTATTGACAGCTACCATCTTCTGGTATTGACTGCTACCATCCTCTGGTATTGACAGCTACCATCTTCTGGTATTGACTGCTACCATCCTCTGGTATTGACAGCTACCATCTTCTGGTATTGACAGCTACCGTCCTCTGGTATTGACAGCTACCATCTTCTGGTATTGACAGCTACCATCTTCTGGTATTGACAGCTACCATCTTCTGGTATTGACTGCTACCATCCTCTGGTATTGACAGCTACCATCTTCTGGTATTGACTGCTACCATCCTCTGGTATTGACTGCTACCATCCTCTGGTATTGACAGCTACCATCCTCTGGTATTGACTGCTACCATCCTCTGGTATTGACAGCTACCATCTTCTGGTATTGACTGCTACCATCCTCTGGTATTGACAGCTACCATCCTCTGGTATTGACTGCTACCATCCTCTGGAATTGACAGCTACCGTCTTCTGGTATTGACTGTTACCATCCTCTGGTATTGACAGCTACCATCTTCTGGTATTGACTGCTACCATCCTCTGGTATTGACAGCTACCATCTTCTGGTATTGATAGCTACCATCCTCTGGTATTGACAGCTACCATCCTCTGGTATTGACAGCTACCATCCTCTGGCATTGACAGCAACCATCTTCTGGTACTGACTGCTACCACCTTCTGGTACTGACTGCTACCACCTTCTGGTACTGACTGCTACCACCTTTTTGTACTGACTGCTACCACCTTCTGGTACTGACTGCTACCATCCTCTGGTACTGACATGCTACCACCTCTGGTACTGACAGCTACCATCCTTGTGGTATCTGACTGCTACCATTCCTCTGGTATGACTGCTGCCACCTCTGTGTATGACAGCTACCACTTTCTGATACTGACGCTACCATCTTTCTGGAACTGACTGCTACCACCGTGTGGTACTGACTGCTACCACCTTATAGTATTACTGCTACCACCTTCTGGTATTAACTCTCACCTGGTTGACCGGCTACCATCCTCTGGTATTGACAGCTACCATCCTGGTATTGACATCTACACCTCTGGTATTGACTGCTACCATCCTCTGGGATGACTGCTACCATCCTCTGGTATACAGCTAAACCCTCCTCTGGTATTGACTGCACCCTCCTCTGGTTTGACGCTACCATTTTCCCCGGTATTTATGCTACCCCTCCTCTGGTATTGACTGTACCACCTCTTGTATTGACAGCTCCATCCTCGGTATTGACGCTACCTCCTCTGGTTATTGACAGCTACCCTCTTCTGTATTGACACTACTATCCCTCTGTAAAACACTACCCTCTTCTGGTATTGACCTACCATCTCTGGTATTGACAGCTACCATTCTTCGTTATTGACTGTCCATCCTCTGGTATTGGGTGTACCACCTCGGTTTGCAGCTAACCATCCTCTGGTAAATTTACAGCTACCATCCTCTGGTAAATTTACAGCTACCATCTTCTGGTATTTGACAGCTCCATCTTCGGATTGACAGCTACAATCTCTGGTATTGACTGCTACCATCCTCTGTATTGACTGCTAAAAAACCTCTGGTATTGACAGCTACCATCCTCTGGTTTTGACAGCTCCATCTTCTGGTATTGACAGCTACCATCCTCTGGTATGACAGCTACCTCCTTCTGGTATTGGACAGCTACCCCCTCTGGTATTGGAAGCTACCTCTTCTGGTATTGACTGCTACCATCCTCTGGTATTGACAGCTACCATCCTTGGTATTGATAGCTACATCCTCTGGAATGACAGCTACCCTTTCCCCTGGTATTGACTGCTACCATCCTTTGGGATTGACAGTCCATCCTCCCGGGATTGACAGTACCATCCTCTGGTATTGACTGCTACCACCTCTGGTATTTACGCTCCATCCCCTGGGGATTGACAGCTACCATCCCTGGTATTTACAGTACCATCTTCTGGGATTGACTGCTACCTTCTCTGGTATTGATGTACCATCCCCGGTATTGACACTACCATCCTCGGTATTGACAGCTACCATCTTCTGGATTACTGCACCCCCCCTGGTATGACAGCTACCACTTCTGGTATTTACAGTACCATCCTCTGTATTGACAGCTACCTCTTCTGGTATTGACTGCTACCTCCTCTGTATTGACAGCTACCACTTCTGGTATTGACTGCTACCATCCCGGTATTGACAGCTACCATCCTCTGGTATTGACAGCTACCACTTCGGGGATTGACGCTACCATCCTCTGGTATTTACAGCTACCACTTCTGGTATTGCTGCTACCATCCCCTGGTATTGACCTACCACTTCTGGGATTGATGCTACCACCTCGTTTACAGTACCATCCTCTGGTATTGACTGCTACCATCCTCGTTTTTGCCTACCATCCTCTGGTATTGACGCTACCCAATCCTCGGTATTTACACTACCATCTTCTGGGATTGCAGTCCATTTCGGTATTGACACTACCATCCTCTGGTATTTACAGCTACCATCTTTTGGGATTGACAGCTACCCTCTTTGGTATTGACGCTACCATCTTTGGGATTGACTGCTCCACCTTGGTATTTACATACCCTCTTCTGGTTTTGAGCTACCATCCCCTGGTATTTACAGTCCATCTTCTGGTATTGCTCTACCATCCTTGGTATTACCTCCACTTTTGGTATTGGGCAGCTACCGTCCTCTGGTATGACAGCTCCACTTTTGGATTGACAGTACCATCTTCTGGTATGACAGCTCCATCTTCTGGTTTGACTGCTACCAAACCTTGGGGATTGAAGCTACCTTTTTCTGGTATTGATGCTACCATCCCTGGTATTGACTGCACCATTCTGTATTGACACTACCATCCCCTTTGGGATTGATGCTACCCTCCTTGGGTTTTTACGACCAATCTTCTGGGATTGACTGCTCCTCCCTGGATTGCAGCTACCACCTCTGGTATTGACTGCTACCACCCCTGGAATTGCCGCTACCGCTTCTGGTATTGACCCCATCCTTGGTATTGACAGCTACCATCTTCTGGTTTTACTGCTACCTCCTCGGTATTGACAGCTACCATCCTTGGTATTGATGTACCATCCTCTGGTATTGACAGCTACCATCCTCGGTATTGACTGCTACCCCTTGGTATTGACAGCTACCATCTTTTTGGGATTGATGCTTACCATCCTCTGGATTGTGCTCCATCCTCTGGATTGACTGCTACCTCCTCTGGAATTGACAGCTACCGTTTTCTGGGATTTATGTTTTCCTCCTCTGGTATTGACACTACCACTTCTGGGATTTTATGCTACCATCCCCTGGTATTTAAGCTACCCTCTTTTGGTATTTTTAGCTACCATCCTCTGTCATTGACAGCTACCATCCTCTGGTATTGACAGCTACCATCCTCTGGCATTGACAGCAACCATCTTCTGGTACTGACTGCTACCACCTTCTGGTACTGACTGCTACCACCTTCTGGTACTGACTGCTACCACCTTTTTGTACTGACTGCTACCACCTTCCGGTACTGACTGCTACCACCTTCTGGTACTGACTGCTACCACCTTCTGGTACTGACTGCTACCACCTTGTGGTACTGACTGCTACCACTTTCTGGTACTGACTGCTGCCACCTTGTGGTACTGACTGCTACCACTTTCTGATACTGACTGCTACCACTTTCTGGAACTGACTGCTACCACCGTGTGGTACTGACTGCTACCACCTTATAGTATTAACTGCTACCACCTTCTGGTACTAACTTCTACCACCTTCCGGTACCGAGTGCTACCACCTTCTGGTACAGACTGCTACCACCTGGAACAGATAACTTTCACCACCTGGAATAGATAACTACCCCCTTCTAACTGCCTAACTCAGTCTTCCATTCACAGTCTATACCTGTGTGTACCTGCTCGGCTTTTGCCTCAGTCTATACTGTTGCGTGATTCTCCTCTACCTTCAACCCATTATCTCCCTTATCTTTAATTAAGTATTCATTGTGTCCCTCCGTCCCTCTTGCGCTGCGTCAACCACCAGGATAATGACGATAACAGGTGATCTTGTTCACGTAAAGTTAACAACACCAGTCGATGGTAAAATTATCTGCACCATTACGACACATTATCACTACATCATGAAGTTAGTAGTAATGTAACTTGAATCAATAACCTTTACAGTGAATAAAGTGTTATGATAACTTGCCAATACTCAGTAATAACCCAAACGTGGAGACAGAAACACAGGTTGGTTGAGCTAAAACATTTCGACCCCCAATCGGGAAATTTCCTCTTCAGCAGATCCCACAAGTGAAAGGAAACGTGAATTTATAGGAAAAGTTGGACATGTCACCTTGCAGGGGAGTAAGGAGTCCCAGGTGAACGAGGGGTAGGAAGGGTCAAGATAGTGAAAAGACAGGTCCTGTAGAGAAGCTACAAATTTGGGTAGGAATTTCTTTCATGATTTCCGATTCTTGTTCTGTGGTAGGTTGGGCGAATTTTGAAATGATGTCTGGTTTCATTTATTCCTGTGAGATGGTGAAACTGGGAGTGGTAGCTATGAGGGCAGATTGCATGATTTTTGCATTCGTAGCTACAGTCTGATTCGTGTTTGATGGTGACAGTTTCCCAATGAATATTGTGATTGTTGATACCGACATGTTGAAAAACGGCTGAATTATGCCATATATAAAGTATTGCCCTCTGGTGTTAGATGATCCTTGTGGATAATGCTCCGTTTGTCTGTCCGATGTATATAGTCTGCACTAACCATAACTACAATATAACAGCCATCACTACCACTACCACTATCGTATAAACACATCCAGCATTACTGATCACTATATTATAAATACAGCCAGTACAAACAACCACTACACTCTCCAAATAGTTTGTCGTAATAACTACTGCGGTATAAACACTGTTATTATTAAGAACTACCACAGTATAAACTACTGCAGTGTAAACACAAACAACACTAACAATCACTATATTATTAACACAAACAGCATTAATAACCAATGCAATATACATGCAGCCAGTCCAGTAACCTCTACGGATTTTGTAACTGTTACCGATAACAATATTCACTATATACCGTGTGTTTGTGTGTGTGTGTATGTGTGTGTACTTACCTATTTGTACTCACCTATTTGTGGTTGCAGGGGTCGATACTCAGCTGCTGGCCCCGCCAGGAGAGAGAGAGAGAGATAAAGTCAGTTGATCAAATGAAAATACTGGCCCACAGATGGCTCCAACTTCATCCTGTTCCCTACTTGTATGTCTCATAACAATAAAAATGTTTTCAAATGAGCTGATGTAGGTAACAGCTCTTAGCTTGTCAATAAAGTTAGGAATCCTTAACCTGTAATATAGCTGTCAATAAAGCTAGGGATCCTTAACCTTGTCAAACCCTGTGTAAAAAAAAAAGAGAGAGAAGAGAGGAGAGAGAGAGAGAGAGAGAGAGAGAGAGAGAGAGAGAGAGAGACGAGAGAGAGAGAGAGAGAGGAGAGAGAGAGAAGAAGAGAGAGAGAGAGTGAGAGAGAGAGAGAGAGAGAGAAAGAGAGAGAGAGAGAGAGAAAGAGAGACTGTACGTTCATCCACATGTTATCCTGCTTCACCTCTCCTCTCGCTCTCCTCCTGCACTCCCCTATCCCTCATCTCCTTTCCCTCGCTCCCTTCCCTTCACTAAACATTGTATTGTACAGTGTTACAATGAAATGATTAGTGATACAGTGTGATGTATAATGTTACAGTATTATGTATAATGTTACAATATTATGTATAATGTTACAGCTTTCCTGGGGCTGGGATGGAGGATATTGTTAGCCGTCTGGATGACATCATGAGAGGTAATGGGAGCAATCCTATTATCTGTCTCAGTGCTGGAGGCAACGATGTTGGCAGACGTAGGAGTGAGGACCTGATTAGCAGGTATAGGTCAGCAATAGAAATAATTAGAAGTAAGGGTGGGAACCCTTTTCTATGTGGTATTTTGCCAAGGAGAGGAGTGGAAATAAAATGGTTGTCCAGAGCAATTGGTGTCAATTGCTGGCTGGACAAATACTGTAAGGAAAATGCGGTAACATTAAATGACAGCTGGGACCTCTTAAATGGCAGAAATGACTGATGCTAGGGATGGGGTTCATTTATCTGGTTTGTGGGGTGGGAGCACTGGCAACTGCAGTGGAGGGAGCAGTGGGACTTTAAACTAGGAATAGTTAGTGGTATGGGTTTTGGCAGGAAAACAGTGAAGTCCCAGTGTAGTAATATTACGAGTTCTAGGGGAACTAGTAATAATAAGAACGAGATAGATATTAAAAACCAGGGACCTTGGGGGGATAAGGACAGTAATAGGTTTAGCAGAAAAAATAGAAATGAGCAGGAAGGGTAAAGAGAAAGGAGAGTCTTTCAATGTTTATTATGCTAATTGCCGTAGTGCTAGGAATAAGATGGACGAGTTGAGATTAGTTGTAGTGTAGGTAACATTGATGAAATTTGCCTTAACTGAGACGGGGTTTAATTCAAAAACTCGGGACATGCCTGCGGAATGTCATATTCAGGGTTTTAAATTGTTCCAAGAAGATAGAGTATGGGAGGGGGGTGGGGTGGCATTGTATGCCCGGGAGATCGCTTGAACTGTTGCATAAAACGGTTATTAAGTCTGAAGTAACACATACAGAGTCTGTTTGGATAGAATTTTCAGGGGGGCATGAAAAAACTGATTTTTAGGAGTGATATACCGTCCCCAAACTTAGATAGGGATCAAGGGAAACTACTATGGGAGGAAATTGTTAAGGCCAAAAGGGGCACGATAATGTAGTAATTCTAGGAGACTTTACTTTAGTCATGTTGTTTGGGAATTTTCTTGATGGGAATTTAGAAAATCATACGACTTCTTAGAATATTTCAGGATTGTTTTTTGAAGCAGTTTGTGAAAAGAACCTACAAGGGGAAATAACCTGCTTGACTTAGTTATGGCAAACAATGAATCCCTTGTTAATAATTTAGAAATTTCAGAGGAACTGGGTGCTAGCGCCACAAATCAATTACATTTAGCATTGGGAAGGGAAAGTACGATAGTAGCAATAACTCAGTAACAGTCCCAGATTTTCGCCTTAGCAGATTACGATGGGCTTAAGAACACTTATCATCTGTTGACTGGGGTAAACGAAGAGAGCAAATCAATATACAGTTTTCTGAAACTATACATGCTGCTCAAAGTGCGTTTATCCCTTTAAAGAAATTAGATCAAATAGAAATGACCCAAAAAAAGATGATAATAGGCTCAAATATCTACTAGGGCATAAGAAGGAATTTATAGGCGTATCAAAAGAGGTGAGGGTCATTTTATGAATCAGTATATTGACATTAAGAGGGAAATTAAAAAGGGGATAAGAAAAGCTAAAAGGGACTATGAAATTAAAGTTGCTAGGATTCTAAAACTAACCCAAAAAGCTTTTTCCAGGTTATAGAACAAAAGTTAGAGATAAGATAGGGCCCCTTAAAAATAACTATGGGCACCTTACTGACAATGAGAATGAAATGTGCTTGATTTTAAATAATTATTTTCTCTCAGTTTTTACACAGGAAGACACTAACAATATTCCAGTAATTAATTTTACAGTGGGCTAGAAGAAGAAAAATTATGTAACAAACACAGTCACTAGTGAGATGGTTGTGAGGCAGATAGACAGACTGAAGCAAAATAAGTCGCCCGGGTCCTGATAGGTTTTTTCAAGGGTTCTTAAGGATGCAAAATGGAAATCTGTGAACCATTTAACTAATTTTTTTTAATTTTTTCTCTTCAAACAGGTGCAGTGTCTGATATGTGGAAGATGGCTAATGTAATTCCTATTTTAAAACAGGGACAAGTCGTTACCGTCAAATTACCGGCCCAATAAGCCTGGACCTCAATTGTAGGCAAATTACTAGAGTCAATTATAGCTGAGATTATAAGAAGCCATCTCGATAAGCATAGCTTGATTTAAAGATACTCAGCATGGATTCACAAAAGGCCGGTCTTGTCTAACTAATTTATTAACTTTCTTCAGTAAAGGGTTTTTGGGGGCTGTTGACCACAATAAAAAAATTTTATATTTTTTTCTTAGATTTTAGAAAGGTTTTTTGTTAATTTTCCGACCTTTAGATGTTTAAAAAAAGTGGCACCCAGGCCATTGGGCGGGGAAAAAAAAAGCTCTCGGGGGATCGAGTCATGGCCATTTAAACGGACCCAGAAGTGTCCAAAAATGGGGTTAAACCCGAGTGGGGATCTGTGAAAAAGTGGCGTTCCAGGGGATCAGTTTTGGGGCCCCGTTGTTTTTTATAATATTATAAATTTGACTTGATGGGGGAATTACTAGTGATATGAGAAAATTCCCCGGGATGAACAAAGAATGGGTAGTTTAATTGATTTCAAAAGGGAGATTTTTGGGGAAATTCAGGAGGATTTAAACAAATTATTTTTTGGGTCAGAAAAGTGGCAGATCCCCGTTAAAATGTAGATAAATGCAAGGTTCTAAAGCTTGGGAGGGGCCAAAAACCCCTAGATTTATTTTTTAAAAAATGATTTTAGAACTTGGGCCATACAGTTTTGCGAAAAGGCCCCGGGGGGGTTAGGGTGAGCAGAAACCCTTAAACCAAGCCGAATGCCAAAGGGGCTTTACGTAAAAAGGGCAAAAAATTTACGGGGGTTTTTATATCAAAAGTTTTAAGCAACAAAAGTCCAGAGGTCAAAACTGCAGTTTTAAAAACATCATTATTTAAGGGCCCCTCACCTTTTTTTTGCAGCTAAATTCGGTTTTCCGCTTTCCCAAAAAGGGGGACAAAAAATCGTTAAAAAACTTTCAGCGTAGGAAACTAAATTAAAAAAACACAAAAATTTCCTTATGAAGAAAGATTAAAGACTCTTAAGTTCCCTTCACTTTTTTAACGAAAAATGAGGGGAGCCCCTGATAAAGTGAAAAGTGGAAGATAGGTTTTAAAAAAGGGGGAAAAATTAAAAAGGTTTTGGGGAAAGTTCTCCAAGAGAGAACGCGCAGAAAATGGTTTTAAATTAAAAAAGTTTGGGAATTTTAAAAAAGGACTTGGAAAAAATTTTTTTTTTGGGAAAATAGGATATGATGATTGGAAACAGCCTACCTATTTGGGGTTATTGAGGCGGGGATTTGGGTATTTTAAAAATCTGGGTTTGGTTTAAGTAAATGGGGGGGGGGTTTTGGATTTAGGGGGACTTTAAACATCGGGAGCTTATTTTTTTGGGGGGGCTTTGGGGAAATTGGGGGTTGGGCAAATGTTTTTTTTAGGGGGGTTGAATTTAAAGGACCTGCCCCAGGGGCAACCCCGGGCCTCCTTTTGTGTTCCCCCTTTTCCCTTAGGGTTTTATTTTTTTTTATTTTTATATTAAAAGTGAAAAAAAAACTTTTACTTAAACCCCAAATTTTTTTTAAATTTTTTAACCCAAAACCAATTTACACATTAAATATATTTGAAACCCTTTAAAATTTACTGGGGGGACGCGGGAAAGTAATTACTTTTAAGGGCGGGCCCAGTTTTTAATATATGTGTAAACGGGGTCATTTTTATTTTTCTGTGTGACGCGGGCCCAGTATATATCCCGTGTGAGGGGGGTCAGTATTATACTGAAAGAACGGGGGGGCAGTATATTTTAAGGGTACGGGGTAAAGTTTTTAATATGGGTGACGGGGTCAGTATATAAAACGGGTTGACGGGGGCCCGTATATATACTGTTAAAGGTTGGGAGCCACTTATACGCATATGGGAATCTTTTTTTCAGGAAACTTTTTTCGCCCCCACAGGGCCCTTCATCATCCAATCAAAGAGGAAGGGTAAGGAAAAGGGGGGAAAATGAGGAAATTTTCAGCCCCTCAACCTGGACCGATTGTTTAGTCCATCAATCTTGTAAAAATGTACAGATAGGGCCGTAGACGTGGCTTAATCCCGTAGTGAGGGAGGTGAAGCAGGGGGAGGGGGGGCATAGTGGTACCATCCACTATGGTACCCCTATGTCCAATTCCCCCTGGAAATTTGGGTGATGAAGGGCCCCTTTTGGGGGCCCCAAAGTTTCCTGAATTTAAAAATCCCCCAAAAGCTGCATAAGTGTCTCAATCTTCAAATTGTCGGTTTTTTAAACCCTTTCACCACAATGCCCGACAAATTTCAGCATTTAGGATCTTGTTACAAAAGGGAAATTTTCAAAAAACTTGGGTTTAAAACCTTTTTGGACGAAACCTACTTGACCAGTGGAAAGGTACCCCTTTGACCCCCCCCTCCCGGGCCCGCTTCAGTCACCTCCACTACAGTATATAAGCCACGTTAAAGGGCCCCATTCTGTACATTCTACAAGGGTTTATGGCTGAAAAAAATCGAAATCCAGGTTGAGGGGGGCTGATTACCTCATACTCCTACCCCCTTAAACCCCTTTTCCCCTTTGTAATTTGGGAAAAGAAAAGGCCAATGTGTGGCGAAAAAGTTTCCTGAAAAAAGATTCCCATATGCAGTATAAGTTGGGCCCCAATCTTTAACCCTTTTCGGTTTTTCAAAAAACCTTTTAACACACACATATATACTGTGTGACGGGGGTTTAGTATATATAATGGGGACCGGGGTCAGTATATATACTTTTGTGAAAGCGGGGTTTTGGGATATATACGGGGTGACGGGGTCATATATATACTTTGTGACGGGGGGTCGGTATTATATGTGTGGGGGGTCAATATATACCCGTGTGACGCGGGGGGAGTATATTATCTGTGTGGGCGCGGGTCGGTATATTAAATGTTTTACGCGGCTCCCCTAAAATATACTGGTGGGCGCGGGGGTAAAGTAACTTTTGTGACGCGGGGTTTAGTAAAATATACTATGTTTACCCGGGGGCATTTTATTACTGTGTTCGCGGGGTTTGGTATTTTATACTGTGTGGGGCGCGGGCAAAAATTTATAAGTGTGCCGGGGGGTCCCGGGAAAATTTTACTTGGGGTTGGGCGCGGGTCCCGTATAATACTTTTGGGGCCCCGGGTCGGTATGTATACTGTTTTGACCCCGGGTCAGTTAAAAAATACCCGTGTGACGCGGGGCAGTATATATTTCTGTGTTTACGCCGGGGCGGTTTTATATTACTGGTGGACGCGGTCAGTTTTTTTTACTGTGTGGGCGCGGGGCGGTAAAGTATTTCTGTGTGACCGGGTCAGAAATATACTGTTGACGCGGGGCGTCTATATAAATGTTGACCGGGGGCGGTAATATTTTTTTGTGGGACGCGGGTCCATATATATATGTGGGGAAAGCGGGCGGTTTATACCCGTTTTGACGCGGGTCGGTTATATACTGTGGGACCGGGGGAGTAAATTATTGTGCGCGAGTCAGTATATATACTGTTGGGGCCGGGCAGTATATATACTGTGTGACGCGGGTCGGTATATATTTCTGGTGGGGCCCGGGGGCAGTATATTACTGTGTTTACGCCCGGGCATTTTATATCTGTGTGAAGGGGTCAGTATAAAAAAGTGTGGGCGGCCCGGGGCATAATTACTGTGTGGGCGCGGGGGCCCGTATTTTACTTTTGTGACGGGGTCAGTATTATACTGTGTTAACCCGGGATTAGTATTTACTTGTTGACGCGGGTTTAGTAAATTTTTAAAAGTGTGACGGGTCAGTATAAACTTGTGACGCGGGGGCAGTATATATAATGTTGGGGCCGGATTCAGTAAAAAATACGGGGGACGCGGGGTCAGTTTATATACTGTGTGAAACCCGGGGCAGTATTTTTTACGGTTTTTGCGGGTTAATTTTAAAAAAATTTTTTGAAAGGCCGGGGCTGGGAAAATATTCTGTGTGACCGGGGCGGGATATAAAACCTTTTGGGGACGAGGGGGGGAATTTTACTGTGTGGGGCGGGGTCCAAAATATATTACTGTGTGACCCGGGGCGGTAATTTATGGTACGGGGGGCAGTTATTAATGTGTGACGGGGTCCCGGGATATATTTCTGGTTTCGCCGGGGGCGGTAAATATACTGTGTTTTCGGCCGGGGGCCGTATATATACTGTGGGGGCCCCGGGGCAGTAAAATAAAACTTTTGGGGACGCGTTCAGTATATATTTCTGTTTTGACGCGGGGGGCAGTATATATAATGTGTTACGCGGGTCAGTATAATAATGTGTGACGCGGGTCAGTATATATACTGTGTGACGCGGGTCAGTATATATACTGTGTGACGCGGATCAGTATATATACTGTGTGACGCGGATCAGTATATATACTGTGTGACGCGGGTCAGTATATATACTGTGTTACGCGGGTCGGTATATATACTGTGTGACGCGGGTCTGTATATATACTGTGTGACGCGGGTCGGTATATATACTGTGTGACGCGGGTCGGTATATATACTGTGTGACGCGGGTCAGTATATATACTGTGTGACGCGGTCGGATATATACTGTGTGACGCGGGTCAGTATATATACTGTGTGACGCGGGTCGGTATATATACTGTGTGACGCGGGTCGGTATATATACTGTGTGACGCGGGTCAGTATATATACTGTGACGCGGGTCAGTATATATACTGTGACGCGGGTCAGTATATATACTGTGACGCGGGTCAGTATATATACTGTGTGACGCGGGTCAGTATATATACTCCAGGTAATTTATGACGGAAATAAAATTGTTATAAAAATTTTAATGCTCGAAAAAAAAAAAACTGAAATGATGGCCGATTGGAGGAAAAAATGAGAATTTATCATAAATTTTAAAGTGGCATCAGATTTCACGATTATTTCACGATTATTTCACGATCATTTCACGATCATTTCACGATTATTTCACGATTATTTCACGATTATTTCACGATTATTTCACGATCATTTCACGATTATTTCACGATTATTTCACGATTATTTCACGATTATTTCACGATTATTTCACGATCATTTCACGATTATTTCACGATTATTTCACGATTATTTCACGATTATTTCACGATCATTTCACGATTATTTCACGATTATTTCACGATCATTTCACGATTATTTCATGATTATTTCACGATTATTTCACGATTATTTCACGATCATTTCACGATCATTTCACGATCATTTAACGATCATTTCACGATCTTTTCACGGACAATGTTGGTAGCAAATGCGCAGATATTTCATAAAACTGTATGTGCGTACGTTCATAAATAAATAAATGATAGTAGTATGATTTAATATGTGATAGTAGTATGATTTAATATGTGATAGTAGTATGATTTAATATATGATAGTAGTATGATTTAATATGTGATAGTAGTATGATTTAATATGTGATAGTAGTATGATTTAATATATGATAGTAGTATGATTTAATATGTGATAGTAGTATGATTTAATATATGATAGTAGTATGATTTAATATGTGATAGTAGTATGATTATATATGATAGTAGTATGATTTAATATATGATAGTAGTATGATTTAATATGTGATAGTAGTAATGATTTAATATGTGATAGTAGTATGATTTAATATATGATAGTAGTATGATTTAATATGTGATAGTAGTATGATTTAATATGTGATAGTAGTATGATTTAATATATAATAGTAGTATGATTTAATAAATATTAGAGGTGAGGGAAGATGGAAGGTGAAGCAGCTGATAGTGAGGAACATCAGTTAATTAAGTAGCTTCAAGGTCAGTAACAAACCTGTGTCAAACAAGGTAGGAGAGTAAAGTACATTGATAACACTAAGATAAGAGAGA
Organism: Cherax quadricarinatus; assembly: GCF_026875155.1. NCBI lineage: Eukaryota > Metazoa > Arthropoda > Malacostraca > Decapoda > Parastacidae > Cherax > Cherax quadricarinatus. The sequence goes on from NW_026467082.1 coordinate 19,523, forward strand.
GATAAGATTTTGTTCGGAATTTTAACCCCGTACGTAGGCTTAGCCACACAGGATAACCCAAGAAGGTTAGTGCGTTATTTCCACTAGGGGCCATTAAGGTAGCGTCAAGGTCAGTACTGAGCCACCATCAAATAGGGTAGGAAAGTGAAGCATAATAAAACAATACGTTGGTAAATAGCCAAAATTCTTCGGAAATAAGGTTCAATGAATAAGGAAATGACGCTTGAAACTGCAAATTCTCTCTATTTGTAAAGACGTGGAGACAGGCTGGTTGCTGTTATCCTTGACCTGGGCAGGAAGCAAGGTACATCAGCTGTGCTTATCTGTCTGATTTTTTGGTATTTTATTCCTTTCTTCAAGCTTAAAGTTTAAAGTTTAGAAAGCTTTAAACGATCCGCTTCAACATTTCAGTATTGGTTCACTGATCTGGTAAAATGCTCTTGAGTTCAGCCTCAATGCATAATTGTTTTAAAAATCCATATTTACCAATATCTCTCATTCGTAGTTTTTTCAGGTTTCTTCATTATATGGAGGGGGGATGATAGGACAAGATTGTACAGAATGGACCAATGATTTTGTCTACTCTTAAGTCAGAAAATGGATGATTCGGAATTCAGGCATTACACCATCCTCCTAACTGAAATTCATTTTTTTTTATTCCGGAAGCTATACCAGACAAACGTATCAAACTTTGTTAATAGTGTTTGCTTTAGACATTATCACTTTTCACCAGTTTTTGCACAAAGTCTATAACTGTATGAACGGTGCGGATAACTACTGTTACGTTTTTTTTTTTTTTTGGAGATCAGACTTTTGCAACACAAAAGTGTGATGCAAATGCCTTGATTAGGAAAGCCTATCACCTCCATCTTGGCTGTAAGTTCGGAGATTATGGCAAGAGCTGAGCCCCACACGTGCAGTGCAATACATGTGCAACAAACCTTCACCAGTTGGATCAGAAAAGGAAATCAGTGCCTTTTACAGTGCCAGTGGTGTGAATGGAGCCAACAGATCATGTGAGTGATTGTTATTGTCGTCAGTCAGGAAAGGTTTTGGCAAGCAAGAAAGTGGACAACACAATAGCCTAATATAGCCTCTGCTGTATGCCCGGTACCTCACGGCGAAGGACTACCCATTACGAAGGCCTCAAACTCATTCTTCCTTGAGTCAGAGGACGAGAAGAACGACCTATGAGACTTGTAAGTCTTCATCTAAACAAGACACTGAATATGTTCATAATATAAAATTTCTTTAAACCACTAAAGCACAAGTAATAACCCAGAATGAATCGAACGACCTTAAAAGAGATTTAGAACTGCCAAAGAGGAATGGCGAACTCTTGGGTTTCAGATTGCAGCAGTGGAACTAAACTCTCTGAAAATATTTTTGGTGATACATTTCTCGCATTAACACCCAGATTTGATAGTGAACGTTTCACACAGGTTCTCTCAGTCATGGAGAAACTCTCCTAGGGAAAATGAAGTCCATTGTTTTCAAGATTACTGTTGGACGATGGCGAGAGGTTCTCAGGAAGCGGAATACAAGAGAGGAACAAGAAGCGTCTGAAAGATTCAGTAAAAGCGATTTTATTATACAGGCAAGTTACATTTATATTGTATACATATATTAATATATTGAATACATATACACAAAATTGTGTAAAAAAAATCGTTGGAATGTTTCGCCAATGTATTATGGTCATATTCGTTTTCAGCATCGCGAAAACCTAAAGTGAAAAGCGTATTTCCTCGTAAGCACAAAACTTTTCAAAATTTGAAGACAAGTGCTGAATGAAGGAAGATTGTGAGGAGATGAAAGATGGAGAGGGAAGATGGTGAAGAGAGAAATGAAGAGAGGGTAGATGGTGAAGTGATAAGGTGAATGGTGAAAAGAGGGTAGATGGTGCAGAGAGGAAGATGAAGAAGGTAACAAAGAAGTATAGTAAAGAAACTGGGTAATGGAAGGAAGAGAGGATAAAGAGAGAGAGTCTGGATAAAGATGATGGAAACTGCTAGAGAGAGAGAGAGAGAGGACGGAAGGGAAAGAAAGTGGAGTATGAAGGAATAATGGGAGTGGGAGGGAAGGACAAAACAGTCAAGAAGGTTTATGGCTGCACAAGTCGTAAAAATTCACACATATGATCCTCAGGATCACGCAGGTGGAAGTTGTTACTCTCCAGATGATGAGTGAGGGACGGAGAGGCAATAAAGAAAGGAGACAGAGGAGTACGTGAAGCATAGACATTATAGGTGACAAGACGGACGAGGAAGGAAGGCAGGGAGTAAAGGAGGAGAAGGCAGCGGAACGAATAGGAAACCATGCGAGTGTCAAAAGAGAAAGGGAGACTAAATTACATGTTACTTTCTAATTTTGCTATTATGTAGTTCCTTAATCCAGAAAGAACATGATGTTGAAGGCTTGACCATCGAGGCTGTTTGTGTATCTACACTCGAGAATCTATTGTTAACTTTTCTTATATTTGACAGAAGCACTTAAGAGGCACGTAAGTTCCCCCGTCTTCTAATAACACGTTAATTTTTTAACTATAATCTACCTTCTCCATATTTATTATCGCATTTGCTTCACCTGTTTCGTAAGGTGAAGTCCAGGATCTTTCCTTAATTCATGGTATAACTTAACAAATCTATGAGGACGATTGTGTTGCACAACTCACACCTAAACAACACAATCGCCCTCAAAGATTTGTTGAGTTATACCAAGAATTAAGGAAAGATCCTGGACTTCACCTTACGAAACAGACAAAGCGAATGTGATAATAATTGTAGACAAGGTAGATTATAGTGGAAAAATTAACATCTTATAAGAAGACGAGGGGAACTTTAACACTACTAACCCGAAAATAAGAGGCTGAATGGTCAATAAGGCTTAGAATCGTTGAATTCTGAGCATAACAGAGAACACAATTTCCCGATCCGCTTTATAAAAATTAATGAATTTAGAAACAACTCACTCAGAAGTGTTCAAGAAATGGCTAAGTATTTTATCCACAGTGGTATATTACAGACCATTCTGGAGAAATACCCTGACTTTGCTAGCTGTAAATAAAGCATTACCACATATGTGCATGTGTGTGTGTGTGTTGTGTTTTTGTGTGTGTGTGTGTGTGTGTGTGTGTGTTGTGGTGTGTGTGTTGTGTGTGTGTGTGTGTGTGTGTGTGTGTGTGTGTGTGTGTGTGTTTGTGTGTATGTGTGTGAGGTGTGAGTTTTGTGTGTACTCACCTAGTTTACTCACCTAGTTGAGTTGCGGGGTTGAGTCCGAGCTCCTGGCCCCGCCTCTTCACTGATCGCTACTAGGTCACTCTCCCCTGAGCCGTGAGCTTTATCATACCTCTGCTTAAAACTATGTATGGATCCGGGCCCCCACTACATCGCTTCCCAAACTATCCACTTACTGACTACTCTGTGGGTGAAGAAATTTCTTCCTAACATCCCTGTGATTCATCGTGTCTTCAGCTTCCAACTTTTCCCCTTGTTACTGTTCCAATCTCTGGAACATCCTGTCTTTGTCCACCTTGTCAATTCCTCTCATATTTTGTATTCGTTATCATGTCCCCCCTATCTCTCCTGTCCTCCAGTGTCGTCAGGTTGATTTCCCTAACCTCTCCTCGTAGGACATACCTCTTAGCTCTGGGACTATCCTTTGTTGCAAACCTTTTCACTTTCTCTAGTTTCTTTACGTGCTTGGCTAGGTGTGGTTCCAAACTGGGGCCGCATACTCCAAATGGGCCTAACGTATACGGGGTACAGGGGCCTGAACGATTCCTTAAATTTAAGATGTCGGAATGCTGTTCTGAGGTTTGCTAGGCCCCAATCGGGAGCAGTTATTTGGTTGATGTGCGCTCAGGAGATGTGCCTGTGTTATACTCACCCCAAGAACTTTTTCCTTGAGTTTAGGTTTGTAGTCTCTGACCCCCCAGACTGTACTCCGTCTGCGGGCCTTCTTTGCCCTTCCCCAATCTTCATGAATTTGCACTTGGTGGATTGAACTCCAGGGGCCAATTGCTGGACCAGGTCTGCAGCCTGTCCAGATCCCTTTGTATTTCTCCTGGGCTTCGATCGAGTGTATTCTTCTCATCAACTTCACGTCATCTGCAAACAGGGACACCTCAGAGTCTATTCCTTCCGTCATGTCGTTCACAAATAACCAGAAACAGCACTGGTCCTAGGACTGACCCCTGCGGGACCCCGCTGGTCACAGGTGCCCACTGCTGACACCTCGCCACGTACCATGACTCGCTGCTGTCTTCCTGACAAGTATTCCCTGATCCATTGTAGTGCCTTCCCTGTTATCCCTGCTTGGTCTCCAGTTTTTTGCACCAATCTCTTGTGTGGAACTGTGTCAAACGCCTTCTTGCAGTCCAAGAAAATGCAATCCACCCACCCCTCTCTCTCTTGTCTTACTGCTGTCACCATGTCATAGAACTCCATAGGTTTGTGACACAGGATTTCCCGTCCCTGAAACCATGCTGGCTGCTGTTGATGAGATCATTCCTTTCTAGGTGTTCCACCACTCTTCTCCTGATAATCTTCTCCATGATTTTGCATACTATACATGTCAGTGACACTGTCTGTAGTTTAATGCTTCATGTCTGTCTCCTTTTTTAAAGATTGGGACTACATTTGCTGTCTTCCATGCCTCAGGCAATCTCCCTGTTTCGATAGATGTATTGAATATTGTTGTTAGGGGTACACATAGCGCCTCTGCTCCCTCTCTCAATACCCATGGGAGATGTTATCTGGCCCCATTGCCTTTGAGGTATCTAGCTCACTCAGAAGCCTCTTCACTTCTTCCTCGGTTGTGTGCACTGTGTCCAGCACTTGGTGGTGTGCCCCACCTCTCCGTCTTTCTGGAGTCCCTTCTGTCTCCTCTTGAACACTTCTTTGAATCTCTTGTTGAGTTCTCACATACTTCACGGTCATTTCCTGTTGTCCTCTCCTCCTCCTTCCTTAGCCTGATTACCTGTCCTTGACTGTTGTTTTCCTCCTGATGTGGCTGTACAACAGTTTCGGGTCAGATTTGGCTTTCGCTGCTATGTCATTTTCATATTGTCTTTGGGCCTCCCTTCTTATCTGTGCATATTCGTTTTCTGGCTCTACACTGTTTTTCCTTATTCTCCTGGGTCCTTTGCCTTCTATATTTTTCTTCCTTCCCTAGCACACTTGATTTTTTGCCTCCCTGCACCTTTGGGTAAAACCATGGGCTCACCCCTGGTTTTTTTCTTCCCTGTACCCGGGGTACAAACCCCCACCCCCTTTGCATTTTTTTCTACATATCCACATCTCATTAACTGGCTTCCCGCCATTCTCGTCCCACTAAAACCCCTTTCAGGTAGTTTCCTCTTTTCTGTATAGTCCCCTTTCTTGTATTTGGTTTCATTCGTCCGGGCCCTTTCCTGCTTCTCCCTCCAATTGAGCTCTACTGTGTATTCGAATTTAAAAACCACATGGTCACTCCCCAAGGGTTTCATATGTGATGTCCCGATACTGCACTACTGAAGGGAATACTAAGTCCACCTTGCTTTTCATCCTCTCCTCTCTCTCTTGTAGTGTCCTTACGTGTTTGGTACAAATTTCTCCATACCCCTCCATCATCTTACCCCCTCCATGTATTGGGGCCCCCAGGGGGCCCAAGTTCTCCCAACGATCTCCTTGTGGTTAAATCACCCAGATCGGATTTTTGCCCTCATGCATGGCTTTTTCGGCCCTCTACCGTGGTCAACCATCGCTCATTGCCCCTCGTCGTACTCTTCCCTTTGGGCCTCCTGGTTTTTCTGGGGTTTTATACACACGGGGCTTTTACCACCTTGGGACCTCCAAGTGAAGTTTTTCCACATGTACTCACTTTCTTCTCCGCATCTCCTCTCTCCACTCATCAAACCCAGCGATTTTTGATCACAACGCCACCCTCCCCCCCCCCCTTTTCCCCTCTGTCTTTCCCTCAGGTTTTGTATCCCGGGAAAAAGGGGCATCTGTTAAAACCCTTAAGTTTGGTTTTCGTAAAAGGCTATGATGCCCGGGGAATGCTTTTTTGGGCTTTTTTCGTGCCACTCCTCCCACTTATTTGTTTTTTCCATCACGTTTGTGTACCATACCTTCATTTTCCTTTCCAACACGGGGTTTTGGGGGGGCCTGTGAGGGGGGGAGCCCCGGTGGATACTGGGGGATTTAAGCTCGGTGTTGGTGAGGCTGGGGGTATGGTTTGATGTTTTGGGGAGGTTGATATTTGGTTCTAAGTATTTGTGGGGCCTTCCCCCTTGCTGTTCGCCTGCCTGCTGACCTCTGCGGGTTCCCTCCTGTCTTTTTTTCCTAGCTCCTTTCGCTTTTTGTCCTCTCCCTCACTGCGGGCCCGTTCTGATTTTTGTTCTGTCTTGTCTGGGAACACCCCTTGACTTTTTCCGATTTTTCAATCGGGGTTTCTTTTGGAGGACCTTTTTCCGCACTGTTTCCGCCCTAAATCACTTAAATTTGGTCTTTTCCCCCCCCTTCGAGTACCCCCCTATCCCTGAAAATTTACAATCTCGTCCATCTCTTCACCTATTTCCGGATGATTTTCTCAATCCCCTTTTCTTTCTTCCGTTTTTCCTTTCAGTGTGTGCCCTTTCCTCTCTCTCCTGAAACCCATGGAAAACACTGTTTTGCCCTTTCCCCTCCCATTCCCTCACCCTCTGGATCGGGACCTCCTGAAATTGTCATTTCTCCCTTTTTTTTTCCAGTGACTCTTGATACCTTTGTTGTGCCTCAGCTCGCCCATCCCCCTCTCCATCTGCAACCACTGATTTTCCCTTTCCCCTTTGGGCCCTTTTGGCAGATTGATGTGACCTTGGCATAATTCTAATTCCTTTCCCTTCCTTTTGGCCTCGCGCTTTAAGCGTCTTCTCGGTCCGCCCCTGTAACCGCTTTTAGCCTATTTTTCTCAACTTCTAGGCCCCCCTTATCTTTCTACTGCATTTTACTTGTCCTCCCAGTTTTTTTGCTCCTTTTCCAACCTCCTTTCCCCTTCACAGAGACTCTTTCTCCATTTTTTTTAGAAAGTCCCTAATTTTTTCTCCCACTCTTTCCATCCTTTCCCCTGCCCTCCATCCCTCCTCCCTACCCGAACCATTCCATTGGTCTTGTTTCCTCGAGTCCCCCCCATTTTTTTTTTTTTTTTTTTTTTTTTTTTTTTTGAGAGAAAAAAAAAGGGAAAGGTAAGGGGGAAGAGAGTGAAGGGAAGAGTAGGGGAGGGGAAGGTTAGAAGGGGAAAAAGGGACAGAGGGCAAGAGAGAGAGAAAAGTGAAGAGCAAAAGGAAGCAAGAGAGAGAGAGGCAACGAGAGAGAGAGAGCAAGAGAAGAGGAGAGCAAGAAGAGAAAGCAAGAGGAGAAGCAAGAGAAGAGAGAGACAAAAGAAGAAGAGAGAGAGGAAGAGTGTGTGTGTGTTGTGGGGTGTGTGGTTTGGGGTGTTGTGGTTGTGGTTTGTTGTTTGTGTATTTTTGGATGTGTGAGTGTATGTGGTGTGTGTGTGTGTGTGTGTGTGGTTGTGGTGTGGTGGTGTGTGTGTGTTGGGGTGTGTGGTGTTGTGTGTGTGTGTGTTTGTGTGTATTGTTGAGTTGTGAGGGTGGTGTGGTGTGGTGTTGTGTGGTGTGTGGTTGTGTGTGTTTGTGTGTGTGGTGGTGGGTTGGTGTGATATAGTGGGTGTGGGTTTTAAATGGTTGTTGTATGATTGTTGTGTGTGTTAGAGTGTGTGTGCGTGGGTTAGAGTTTTGTGTTGGGGTGTTGTGTGTGTGTGTGTGGTGTGGTGTTGTGTGGTGTGTGTGTGTTTGTGTGTGTTTGGTTGTGTGTGTGTTTGTGGTTTTTATTGTTGGTGTATGAATTTGAGGGGTTGTGGAAGAGAGAGAAGACTCAGCAACAACATTTTCACCCAAAAACCACTCTTTGACCGGGGGGTGAATGGAATTGCCATTTTCAAAAAAATTTTTTTTTATGATTTCGCCCTTAAAAACGTAATAAAAATTCTTTCCTTTTTTATTACCTTTGTAATTTTGATTCATTACTTTTGAACTTGTGAATTCATTACCCCTGTAACTTTCTCACTATCAAAACTTTGAGGCCCAGTCCCCGGGCCCATATTTACCCCTGAACTTTTGACAACCGCCCCCCAGGTGGTATGGGGGGCAAAATAAACAATAAACTAACTAAAATTTTTAAATTTGCGTTTTGTGACCATTGCTCAAATTAAATACTTTAAAACACATTTAAAAACTGAAGCCGATCGAAGAACATTCTCTAGGGTTTTACAAGGGGAAAAAATTTAAATTATAAAAATTTGGGAAACGGGAAAACATTTTCTTGGGGTGACATCTCTTTAAAAAGGCCCCATTTTTATAGGGGTTTAAACCGATCCGAAAATTTTATCCAATTCCAATAATTCCCCTTACTTTTTTTCACTATTTTTTTACAGGAACAAATTTGTCTATACCTGAAAAAAATTTTGTAGTACTACAGAGGCCTGTAATAGGCCGGGCTGCGGGAGGGGTAGACCCCCTGAAGCACCCTCTAGGTATACTATCCTGGCCCCTATGACGTAGAAGACATTATATATTGAAACTGTTAAGAGTTTAATCCGAATTTATTTAACATGAGTTAAAAGCAAAAATGATACACTATCTAACACACAAGCCTGGTCTCAGACCGGGCAACGGGGGCGTTGACCCCCGAAACTCTTTTCCGGGTAAACCCCAGGTAAAACAAAACGGTCATATCAGCACCTACGTATATGAAATTTACTCGCTTCGTCATTAAATTTAAAAAGGGCACCTTCTGGAAATCAACCGTCCCCACGGGTGGGTTTTGAACCCGCGGCCCAGAGAGTTTCAAAACTCCAGACCGCGCGTTAAACGGGTTCTAACCCCACCCGTGGTATGGTATTTGAAATTGTGTCATTACGATTTTTGTGAGTCACCTTTTAGAAATTCTTGAATCTACTACACTGGGTTTGAAAATTTGGATCCATTCCAGGATGCTGGGAACGGGTTCAATAACTGTGGTTGTTAGACACGTGAACGTAAATATTGTATCAGAATCTGGGTCCCGTTATCGTACACAATTAAAAATAAAATAATAATAAAAATAATAATAATAATAATAATAATAATAATAATAATAATAATAATAATAATAATAATCTTTATTTACTACAAGTACATGTACAAGTCTCATTTAACTGCTAGGTGAACATGGACAGTAGGTGTCATGAGGAAATACTTCCTAAGGTTTCCTCCTTTACGGGGAATCGAACCACGAACCTCACGGGTGTGAACTAAGTTCGCTAGTAACCGAGCTACGGGACACCACTGAAAGTTTGAAGCCGACTGGATGAGGCATTCTCGAGCAATGCTCCAAATGAAATTGTAAAGCTGAAGGAACAAAAAGGAAAGAGAAATATTCAAGCAACCTCTATAAGGTCCTCTTCGGAGGATATCAAATGAAATGTTTCACCCACTTCGTCCTTGGACCTAGAAGAGAGAAGAGGCAAAACCGCTGATCTGTATGATAGCCTCAATGGCATTATTTATTAAGCAACTTTAGGAGTTGTGGGTAACCAGCAGCTTCCTTCAGTAGTTGGCCACAAACCTATCAGATAAGTAACACTATATTGACCTTCAATATATCGATCCTCAGAAAAGGGACACCTAAAAATTTTTCTTAGCAGAGGCAGAAAAGTATCCAGATTTGTTATCTGCGTCGAATTACCCAGTTATTCATGTATGAAACTCTTGGGTGTTTTTATTAGCGGAACGTTTCGCCCGTGCAACAAGCTTCTTCATACAAAGGCAACTTATCTATTGACGAGAGTAAAAAAAAGTAGAGAGGTGAGTAAGCAGGAATGAACTCTGCATGACGGTGTGTATGACACACATAATTTAGGTAGACTCACTGGACAGAAAATCATCAGTGGGGTGTTATAACCTTCACTAAATATGATGAACGTTATTGAGTATTGGATTCTTTTGACAGCTATTGCAAAACTAAAACAGAATTGAAGCTTAACTCCAGCCCGTTTATATATTTGTGTTCTTTGTATCACACAGTGTTTCGGGTATCCATGTTTTTTTTAGAGTTTTGTGAGCCCCTGAAATGAACCCGGGGTAAAGGTTCATGGTCCTCGATTATCTCCAAATGCATAACACACCATATCTTGGAGTAAATGTATAACACCATATCTTGGTGTCCCTGTTCACAGATGATGTGAAGTTAATGAGGAGAATTAAATCAGATGAGGACCAGGCAGGACTTCAAAGAGACCTGGACAGTCTGGACACCTGGTCCAGCTACTGGCCTCTCGATATTAACCCAGTCAAATGCAAAGCCATGAAGATCAGGGAAGGGCAAAGAGGACCGCAGACAGATTACAGGCTAGGCGGCCAAAGACTGCAAACCTCGCTCAAGGAGAAAGATCTTGTGGTGAGTATAACACCGAGCATGTCTCCGGAAGCACACATCAACCAGATAACTGCTGCAGCAATGGGCGCCTGGCAAACCTGAGAATAGCGTTCCGATACCTCAGTAAGGAATCGTTCAAGACACTGTACACCGTGTACGTCAGGCCCATACTGGAGTATGCAGCACCAGTTTGGAACCCACACCTGGTCAAGCACGTCAAGAAAATAGAGAAAGTGCAAATGTTTGCGACAAGGTTAGTTCCAGAGCTAAGGGGAATGTCCTACAAAGAAAGATAAAAGGAAATCGGCCTGACGACACTGGAGGACAGGAGGGTCAGAGGAGATATGATAACGACATACAAAATACTGCGTGGAATAGACAAGGTGGACAGAGACAGGATGTTCCAGAGATGGGACACAGAAACAAGGGGTCACATTTGGAAGTTGAAGATTCATTTGTATTACATGTATACGCACTCAAACAAATACTTCAAAAAATGGGTCGGGAAAATAACACATTTTGTATAGTATATTATTAAACGAAATAAGTGTTAAATAAAGTTTAAAAGAGATAGAATGTAAGTATAATAATGGTTGATTTTAACGTAGGGTTACTCTTTTGTTTCCCGTAGGATTGTGGGTTTTCTAAACCTCCACCTCTCTCTCTCTCTCCTCTCTCTCCTCTCTCTCTCTCTCTCTCTCTCTCTTTCTCCTCTCTCTCTCCTCTCTTCCCCTCTCCTCCTCTCTCTCTCTCTCTCTCTCTCCCCTCTCTCTGACCACCATGGCTGGAAGCAGGTGCTTACATGCTTCGTTGGACAAGTTTTCGGTGTTCCCAAACGTAAGAGATGTCGGCTATTGTTGATGTGTTCTGAGGTGTCCCCTGAGGTTGCCACAGTCTGTCACAACACTGGGAAGTAAGCTGAGACAGCGTGAGAATGTCTAACAGTGCTTTACGAGCATCCATTTGATATGGGGCCCAGCAAACTCTCAGGCTGCTAATTTATTATAATTCCAATTCACGGCTTTTAGATTTTATCTATATTGATACCGTAATTTTATGTATCTATCTTGTAAACAATACCATTGATATACCTTTGAGTTTCGAGTATTTTCCTACTCCCGCAGCACAGCCAAGGGCCGGGATCATCTGGTGCTTGCCTGGTCAATCAGACTGTTGCTGCTGGAGGCCCTCTGCCCCACATATCCAACACAGCCTGGTTGATCTGGTACCTGATGAAGATAATTGTCCATTTTCGTCTTGAAGACCTCTACAAAGTTAATATTTAATTGTATATTTTGCTATACAGCTCTTTATCTGAAGCCGTTATTGTTATTACCGGGGTAGACTGTTACTTACCTTGATGCCTGTATGGGAAGCATTTTCCGAGTGTTATAAGAAGAACATAAGAACATAAGAATGAAGGAACACTGCAACAGGCCTACTGACCCATGCGGAGCAGGTTCATGTCCCCCCCCTTCCCCGGATGTATGGTTACAGGAAGTTACACTTAATATTATGAAGGACCTCATACAGGTAACAAGTAATACAAAGCTGGTGAACCTGAGTTCAGAAGAGATGGTTATAGCTTCTCATAATTTTCCAGGACTAATAAGCCACTGTTGTTTGAAGGAGCTTGATATGGAGGCCTGTGAGTCTGTGTGATCGACCGGAAAATGTAATATATTGGTTCCAACTTTAGAACTCCCGGGGATTTTGTTGCTTCTGTAAGATTCTTACGTTTGACAAAATGCCAAGAATCTACCTCGAAGCCTCACCGTTACTGAGGCAATGTCTATATAAACACTGGTTACATCTCTTACATTAATTTTAATCCTTTATCAAAGAAAGTTGTCCCTCAAGGAAGGTTCCTTGAGGCTGGTGAGGGGCTCTTGATCTAGGGAAGTGGATCTGTTCCCTGAACTGAGCCTGAATACCGTCCATCCTCCCCCCTACGTGCACTGTATAATCCTAAGGGTTTAGCGCTACCCCATGATAATAATAATCATAATAATCAAAGAAAGTTGAAATTACTACCATTACATCCTCTGTTTTTTATTTCGTGGACAATGAACAGTAAAACAGGAAGTCCTCTTGAAATTCTTGATAATGTATCGGAAAACGAGAAACTGGAAAAGATATCTCCATATCAGTTACTTTATCTAACCGAAGGGAAAAGTACTTTGATGACCTTATCCTGGCAGTTAGCTGACCTTTTAAATATTGTGAGCCATCTGTTCATGACCTGATAATGTTATTTGAGAACAGAACTTATTTTAGTTTAACTAGATAAGTTTCAAGGGCAAGTTTTGAGCTATTACTGAAGCATACCTTGATTAGGGTTATTATTATTATTATTATTATTATTATTATTATTATTATTATTATTATTATTTATTATTATTATTATTATTATTATTATTATTATTATTATTATTATTTTTGTTTTTATTATTATTATTATATTTTTAATATTATTATTATTATTATTAAATTATTAATTTTTATTATTATTATTATTTTTATTATTATTTATCATCATGCGGGAACGCCTGTTGAGGGGAGGTATTCAGGATTAATTCAGGGAACTGGAGCACAGATCCAATTCCCTAAATCAAGATCCCCTCACCAGCGTCAAGACCCCTTGAGGGGTTGATCAGGGCTCCACCAGTTGTATGGGCCTCTATAAATCTTGGCAGAAAACCCCCAGCAATTACAAGTAACATCCGTATGACAGGCTTTGATGTCTGCTGGTTGGATCCCTGGACATTCATCCTCAGTCTCTGCAAACCATCGGATCTCTGCTTAAAAACAGAAAAGCAAAATCCTTTTGAGGAAAACGTTATTAAACTTTTCAAGCTGTTGAGTAAAGTTTTTTCAAGCTGTTGCTTTAGCGAAATATTTTTCGGGGAAAATCTTTTGCAAATTTTGGGGGCATTTTTTGCACAGCGATGCGGGCCCGTATTTGTTCTTTATTTTTGGGGGGAAAATTTCATATTAAATGAAACTTTGCGGTCCCCCATCCTCGTCTTTTTTTTTGGTAAAATGATGAATAAACCAGTACAACCTGGGGAAAAAATACTCATTTTAACACGAAACCTTATAACCAATTTTTGACCCTGCACACACAAAACACACACACACACACCCCCACCCCACACAAAAACCAAAGGGGTAGGGAAAAACCGTGGGGGCCGGGAGAGGGACCCAAAACGCCCAGTGAAAAAAGGCGGGGCCAGGACCCTATAAATCGACCCCGCAACCACAACTAGTTTTAAAGTACAACTGGTGAGTACACACAAAACACACAAAACACACCCCACAACACACACACCCACATGAGCTGGAGAGAAAGACTTTGGAAAAGGGGAAAAGGGTTTACATAGTAGGAACGTTTTCATTCTGGGGGCCCAAAAGGTGATAACTGCAGTAAAGTATAACCCACCACAAACAGCAGGAGGCCAAGGCAAAAATAAGGAGAGAATGGGGCAAAGGGTTGAAAACACGGGCCCTGAAAGGGGCAAAAAGGGGGCCAAAATGCAAGTGGGGAAAAAAGCTACGATCGTGGGTGATTTCAACCAAAATGGTGGCCAAAAAAACGGGGAGGGCTAATATGATGGGGTGGGTACTGGAAAACTTCACGTACCAAAAAGTAAGGGACACTACCAGAGAGAAAAGGAGAGGACGAATCAGCGAGACTGGACAAAGTATTCCCCTTGAATTTTTCAAATATTGGGCCCTCACATAGAAAGACCCCTGGGGGGGCCAGTGTTTCCAAGGGGTTTTTAAAATATTCGAATACGCTTAGGGCTACAAGGGGGGGGGAAGCAGGAAAGCCAGACGAAGGAAGCCAAACTAAAAAAAGGGGACTTTTGGGGGAATGAAGAACTTCCTAAAAGGGGGTTCCCAATGGGACGGGAAAAATTGGCAGGGAAGTCAGAAAACAAAACTGAGGAGAGGTTTGTTTTCAAGGGTAACAGGAAAATTTAAAAAGCCGGGATGACCCCATGGTTCACCCAAAGGTGCGGGGAGGAAAAAAACCAAGTGTACTAGGGGGGGGGAAAAAAAAATACGAAGGCAAAGGACCCAGGAAAAATAAGGAAAGTTTTCCGTAGAGGCAGAAATAAAAATCACAATAAAAAGGGAAAAGGGCCCAACGACAAAAAGGAAAAAGACAAAGCAGCGAAAGCCAATTTTTTGCCCCTGAAGCTTTTTGGTACCCACATCAGGGGAAAAAACAACAATCTGGGCCCATTAATCAGCCCCAAAGGAAGGAAGGAGGAAGTTTCACGAGAAACGCCCCCAAAAGAAATTTGATAAAACTCAACAAAAATTTTCAAAAAGAAGTGTTCACAAGGAGACAAAAGGACCCCAAGAAAAAACGGAGAGGGGGGGTAACCCCCAAAGGTTGGATACAATACAAACTACCGAGGAAAAAAGGAAGAGGCTGCGAGCGAGCTAGAAAACCCAAAAGGGCATGGGGCCGGTAACATTTTTTCCCCCCATGGGCCCCCTAAAGAGAGGGAGCTAAAGGCTTTATGTGTCCCCTAACAATATCAACAAAACAATCGAAACAGATTACCTGGGGTTATGGAAGACAGAAAAAGAAAGCCCCCAATTTTTAAAAAAGAAGATAGATAAAAGCACAAAAAACTATAGACCAGTGTCACTGACGTGAAACATATGCAAAGCCCATGGAGGGAGATTATCATGAAAAGAGGGGTGCAACACCAAATGAGGAAGAGTTTTATCAAAAACCCCCCAAAAACGGTTTCAGGGTGGGGAAAATCCTGTTCTGTGTTCTATGACAGGGTCAGCATAAGAGAAGAGAGGGGGGGCTTTTTAAACACAGTTTCAAAACAAAGTTTAAGTGCAAAAACGGGAGGACCAAGCATTTAAAACGGGAAGGCACTACAAGGGGATCGGGGAAATACCGTCAGGAAACAGCGCGAGTCATGGAAACGGGGCGGGGTGTCTGAGTGGGCGCCTGTGACGAGGGGGTTTCCACGGGGGTCTTTCCCAAAGGGCCCGGGTGCTTTTTTCTGGCATTTGTGAACGACATAAAAGGAAGGAATAGACCCGGGGTGCCCTTTTTTTCAGATATATGAGGTTGAGGGGAAAAATTCAACCCACAAGGACCAGGCAAACTAAAAAGGGAAATTTTGAACAACCTAAAAGGCCGGGTTTCAAAAATTGGCTTCTGGAGTTAAACCCCAAACCAAGTGCAAAATCTTTAAAAGTTTTGGGGAGGGCAAAGAAGACCGCAAAAGGGAAAGTACAGTCTAGGGGGGCCGGGGATTACAAAAATTCACTCAAGGAAAAAGATCTTGGGGGGAATATAACACCACCACACTCCTTTAGGGCAAATCAAGCAAAAAACGCTTCAGGGATATGGGCGTCTAAAAAACCTAAGAAATGCATTCCCCATCCCTTTAAAAAGGGAAACGTTTAGGATCCTTTTACATTGTTTTACTTTAGGCCCCCTATTGGAGGAAGCGGGACCAGTTTTGGGAAACCCCCATCTAAGCCAAAACACATAGAAAAGCTAGGGGAAAATGCAAAGGTTTGCACAGAATAAGGGGGATGTCCTACGAGGAGAGGTTAAAAGGAAAACGACCTGATTACAAATGGGGTACAAAAGAGATAGGGGAAATGATAACGACATAAAAAAATTTCTGGGGAGGAAATTTACAAGGTGGAAGACAGAAAAGTTCCGGAGATGGGACCCCACAACAAGGGGAAAACAGTTGGGAAATTGAAGACACACTGAATTTAAAAGAGATGTTAGGAATTTTTTCGTCAGTCAAAGATAATCAGGGAAATGGGGAAAAGTTTTGGGAAAACAATGTAGTGGAGACAGGATCCATTCATATTTTAAGCAAATGTAAGAAAAAAGCAAAATGGTGCGGGAGAGTGGCCCCCGTAGCGGGCCCGGAAAAAGGGGCCCGGGCCCGGAGCTATGAATCAACCCCTGCAACCACAATTAGGGGAGTACCCAAAGTCGCGGGGTCACCGAAATGGATGCCCCGAGTCGGGGGTGCCGGGGAACCTCATCCGTACTCCAACCTAGGCACCGCAGACCGGCTGATCGAAGCAACTTTAGGAAATTTTTCACGTTTTCCTTTCCCGGGAGGGAGTCCCCTTAGTAATTTCCATTCAAGAAGAAGGGAGTGCTGACAATCTTAAATCCTTTACAACTATTGAGTCTCTTAAAGCTGCCCCAAAAGGGGTGGTCAGTCGTTGCCCAAAAGTAAACCAAAAGATGTTTAGTTTCCCCCCAAAAAATTAAACCAATAATAAAATCATTCAGGCCCAATTCCTTTTTTAAGAAAAAATTGCTTTAAAGGACAATCCCTAAGGAAAGTCTCTCCTCTCTCTCTCTCCCTCTCTCTCTCTCCTTTTCTCTCTCCTCTAAATCTCTCTCCTTTCTTCTCCCTCCCCTCTCCCCCCCCCCCCCCCTCTCCCCCCTCTTTTCCTCTCTCTTCCCCTCTCCCACTCCTCTCTCCCTCCTCCTCTCCCCTCTCATTTTTCTCTCTCTCTCACACTTCCCCCTCCCCCTCTTTTCTCCCTCTTCTCTCTCTCGTCCCTCCCCCACTCACCCCTTTCTCCCTTTTCCCCCCCCCTTTTCGCCCCTCTCTTTCCCATTTTTCCCCTCCCCCCCTCTCTCTCTCACTTCACTCCTCTCACTCTCTCCCTCTCTCCTCTCTCTCCCCCTCTCTCTCTCCTCTCTCCTCTCTCTCTTTTCCCTTTCCCCTTTTCCTCTCCTCCCTCTCCCTTTTCAAACTCTCTCTCTCCCTCCCCTCCCTCTCTCACTCCTCTCCTCCCCCCTCCTCAAAACCCCAAAACCCCCTCCATTTCCCCCACTCTCTTCCCCTTCCCCTCCTCTCCTTTTCTCCCCTTTCCACTTTTCTCTCTCTCTCTCCTCCTCTCTCACTCCCCACACACTCCGACTCACCAACCCCCCCACTCTCTCTCTCCTCTCTCCTTCACTCTCCCTCTCTTCTCCTCCTTTCCCCTCTCCCCTCACCCCTCACTCCCCCTCCCTCCCACCCCTCCCCTTCCCCTACTCATCTCCCTCTCCTCTTTTCTCTCCTCTCTCCCCTCCTCCCTCCCCCACCCTCTCTCTCTCTCTCTCTCCCTCTCTCTCTCCTCTCTCTCTCTCTCTCTTCTCTCTCTACTCCTCCCTCTCCCCCTCCTTTTCCTCTCCCTCCCCTCTCCCTTTTCCCCCTCTCCTCCCTCTCTCTCTCGTCCTCCCCTCCCCTTCCCCCTCCCCCTCTCCTCTCTCCCCCCTCTCTCTCCCTTTCCCCTCCTCTCACTCCACACTCACCTCTCCCTCTTTCCCCTCTCCCCTTTTTTTTTTTTTTTTTTTTTTTTACACATGGTTTGACAAGGTTAAGGATCCTAGGTTTATTGACAAGCTATTTACAGGTTAAGGATTCTAACTTTATTGACAAGCTAAGAGCTGTTACCTACATCAGCTCATTTGAAAGCATTTTTATTGTTATGAGCATACAAGTAGGGAACAGGATGAAGTTGGAGCCATCTGTGGGCCAGCATTTTCATTTGATCAACTGACGTTATCTCGTTGACATCATTATGCTGTACGAATGTGTTCCAAAACTCGAGTCATCCTGGGTATGTATGATCTCAGATGGAGTGATGTTCTGGGGAAGGGTACAGCCAGATTGAAGTTGCTGTTTTCTACCCGTCTTGTGGCATAAAAGCTTGTTTCACGCTGTCCTCGAAGTGGATCCAAGTGTGGTATTTTGACAATATTGGCCTTGTACATAACATAAGGCCACCCACATCCCTCCTATGTTGAAGGCTCTGCTGAAATGACAGATCCATCCAGATGGGTCCAGGCGAGAGATGAGACGTCTTGCTCTGTTCTCTACTCTGTCAAGCAGTCGCAGATGAGAGGGGGGACAGGCAAGCCAAGAAAGTGGAGCATACTCAAGATGTGAGCGTACTTGTGCCTCGTACAGGAGCTTGCAACCCCTAACTGTCAAGCAGATGTGAGATACGGCGAAGTGCTGTAAGCTTCCTGGCTGCCTTGTTTGCAAGATTTACAACATGGTTCTTCATGGTTATTTTTGGAGTCAAATTTCACCCCAAGGATATCAACTTCTTCTCCAGGTGCCAACATCGTCCCCATTCATCCTTACTACTGCACCAGCATTACCATCATGGTGCCTAGAGACGATCATCATTTGCGTTTTCTCAGGTGCAAATGTTACTTGCCATCTATTTCCCCAAGCTGATATAGCTCTCAGCTGGTAATTGATGTAGCTTAGAGCAGCTGGCATTTCTTCTCTTGGATAAGTGAATGTCAGTGTACAGTCGTCTGCATATGCATGTGATTCTGGGATGAGATGAAGAAGGTCGTTGAAGTAGACATTCCATAACAGTGGACCCAGCACACTTCCTTGTGGAACGCTTGCCCCAATAGGATGTCTTGCTGATTCCGTTCCATTGAGGACTACACTTAGAGATCTACCATGAAGGTAATCACTGAGGAGACATAGCGTAGAGCCTGCAATTCCCAGTGCTTGAAGTTTTGCTAAGAGGCCCTGGTGCCACACCCGGTCGAAAGCGCCAGCAATGTCCAGTGCTACCACACAGCTGACTTTGGATTCATCCAGTGACTGGTGCCATTAGTGGAGAGGTTTAACAACAGATCAGCAGCAGAGTAACCTTTCCTGAAGCCATATTGACGATCACAAAGTATGAGTGGTAGTCAAAGAAATCTGTCATTTGTCTTGAGATTATTGTCTCAAGGATCTTACCAGTGATTGACAGGAGTGACACTGGTCTGTAGTTGCTGATTTCTGCTCTGCTCTTCTTTTTTGTGAACAGGGACTTACATTTGCCTCTTTCCATGGAGAGGGCCATTTGCACTGTACTAGGCAGTGCTGAAAAAATGCGAGTTAGAGGTGCTGCTGGCTGGTCTGCACATCTGCTCAACAATCTTGGGCTCAACTTGTCTGGGCCCCCAGCCTTTTCTTGGTCAAGTGATTTAAGAAGGAAATGCACCTCCTCCTGCCTTATTGTCACCCCTGACAGTTTTGACACAGTTCTTGCAGCTAGCCAAGGAGGGTCCCTTGCTGGATCAGGAACTTGCATTTTGGTAGCAAAGTGTTCAGCAAAGAGGTCCGCTTTCTCTTGACTACTAGTAGAGGTGGTCCCATCCTGTCGATTTAGAGGTGGAATAAGTTCATCAGGCAGATAACCTTGTCTGTCCTTGACCAGGGACCACCAGGTTTTGGAGCCTACCCTACCTGATGCTAACTTTCTTTTAGTGTCCAACTCCCATTTAGCAATGGCCCACTTTTGAACATCACCCCTATGCCTACAGGCTTGCATGTGCAAGTTCCTGTTATAGGTGGTAGATGTCTCTCTCTCTCTCTCTCTCTCCTCTCTCTCTCTCTCTCTCTCTCTCTCTCTCTCTCTCTCTCATCACTCACTCACTCACTCACTCTCTCTCTCTCTCCCCTCTCTCTCTCTCTCTCTCTCTCTCTCTCTCTCTCTCTCTCTCTCTCTCTCTCTTCTCTCTCTCTCTCTCTCACTCACTCACTCTCTTTTCTCTCTCCCCTCTCTCTCTCTCTCTCTCTCTCTCTCTCTCTCTCTCTCTCTCTCTCTCCTCTCTCTCTCTCTCTCAAATCTCTCTCTCCTCTCTCTCTCTCTCTCTCTCTCTCTCCCTTCCTCCTGACTGATGAATGACAGACTTCTGTTTAACAACGTGTTGACAATTTAACTTCTCTTGTTGACTTTAGTTCCGTTCTCTTCTCTTGGTCCACCAGCACCTATCGGTATTCTATCCTCTCTGTTTAACTTCATACCTTGAACCCTCTTCTCACTTCTTCTCTTCTTCGTATTTCCATTTCTCAATCATATCCTCCTCATGGAGTTCTTCATTTCAATACACAGGTTATAAAATAAAGACAGAGATAAATGTGGAAATTAGTCCCTCGGTTATTATACGAGATGCTTTGCCGCTTAGCCTTGATCTCTGAAGAAGAGACAGGAGATATATATTTTAGGTACTGAACTGATAAACCACGTTTCCATAACAGAGATAGCCAACTCTCTCTCTCCTCCCTAAGGGTGTGTCAAGTGTCGCAGAGACCTTTAAACATTCTTAGGCTCCCTAAAGTCTCAGAATTCTTATTGTCTCAGCCTCCTCAGTTCCTCCAAGGAAGTCACTGCGTCATCAAGGACTGTCAGTCTTATTTTATCACCCCAGCATGCCACCCACACCAGTCTACGAACACCCAGGAACCTACTTGCTAGGTGAACGGGATCCTCATATTTCCCCTCATCCTCTGCTTCCCCAGGTCCTCATATCTTCCCTCATCCCCCCATTCCCTAGGTCATCATATTTTCACTCATCCTCCCCTTCCCCAGGTCCTCATTTCCCCTCATCGTTCCCTTCCCCAGGTCCTCATATTTCCCCTCATCCTCCCCTTCTCCAGGTCCTCATATTTCCCCTCATCCTCCCCTTCCCCAGGTCCTCATATTTCCCCTCATCCTCTACTTCTCCAGGTACTCATATTTCCCCTCATCCTCCCCTTCCCTAGGTACCCATATTTCCCTTCATCCTCCCTTCCCAGGTCAACATACTTCCCCTCATCCTCCCCTTCTCCAGGTCCTCATATTTCCCTCATTCTCCCCTTCCCCAGGTCCTCATATTTCCCTCATCCTCCCCTTCCCCAGGTCATCATATTTCCCCTCATCCTCCCCTTCCCAGGTCATCATATTTCCCCTCATCGTCCCCTTCCCCAATCCTCATATTTCCCCTCATCCTCCCCTTCCCAGGTACTCATATTTCTCCTCATCCTCCCCTTTCCCAAGTCCACATATTTTCCCTCATCCTCCCCTTCCCAGGTTCTCATATTTCCCCTCACCATCCCTTCCCCAGGTCCTCATATTTCCCCTCACCCACCCCTTCCCTAGGTCATCATATTTCCCCTCACCCCCCCCTTCCCAGGTCCTCATATTTCCCCTCATCCTCCCCTTCCCCAGGTCATCATATTTACCCTGATCCTCCCCTTCCCCAGGTCATCATATTTCCCCTTATCCTCTACTTCCCCAGGTCCTCATATTTCCCCTCATTCTCCCCTTCCCCAGGTCATCATATTTCCCCTCATTCTCTGCTTCGCCAGGTACTCATATTTCCCCTCATCCTCCCCTTCCCCATGTACTCATATTTCCCCTCATCCCCCTCTTCCCATGTCCACATATTTTCCCTCATCCTCTACTTCCCCAGGTCCTCATATTTCCCTCATCCTCCCCTTCCCCAGGTCATCATATTTCCCCTCATCCTCCCCTTCCCCAGGTCATCATATTTCCCCTCATCCTCCCCTTCCCCCAGGTCCTCATATTTCCCCTCATTCTCCATTTCCCCAGGTCATCATATTTCCCCTCATCGTCCCCTTCCCAGGTCCACATATTTCCCCTCATTCTCCCTTTCCCCAGGTCATCATATTTCCCCTCATCGTTCCCTTCCAAGGTCATCTATTTCCCCTCACCCTCCCCTTCCCCAGGTCCTCATATTTCCCCTCATCCTCCCCTTCCCCAGGTCATCATATTTCCCTCATCCTCCCCTTCCCCAGGTCATCATATTTCCCTTCATCCTCCCTTTCCCCAGGTCATCATGTTCCCCTCAGCCTCCCTTCCCCAGGTTATCATATTTTTCCTCACCCTCCCCTTCCCAGGTCCTCATATTTCCCCTCATCCTCCCCTTCCCCAGGTCATCGTATTTCCCCTCATCCTCCCTTTCCCTAGGTCATCATATTTCCCCTCATCCTCCCCTTCCCCAGGTTATCATATTTCCCCTCACCCTCCCCTTCCCCAGGTCCTCATATTTCCCCTCATCCTCCCCTTCCCCAGGTCATCATATTTCCCTTCATCCTCCCCTTCCCCAGGTCATCATATTTTCCCTCATCCCCTCTTCCATGTCCACATATTTCCCCTCATCATCCCCTTCCCCAGTCATCATATTTCCCCTCATCCTCCTCTTCCCCAGGTTATCATATTTTTCCTCACCCTCCCCTTCCAGGTCCTCATATTTCCCCTCATCCTCCCCTTCCCCAGGTCATCGTATTTCCCTCATCCTCCCTTTCCCCAGGTCATCATATTTCCCCTCATCTCCCCTTCCCCAGGTTATCATATTTCCCTCACCCTCCCCTTCCCCAGGTCCTCATATTTCCCCTCATCCTCCCCTTCCCCAGGTCATCATATTTTCCCTCATCCTCCCTTCCCCAGGTTATCATATTTCCCCTCATCCTCCCCTTCCCCAGGTCATCGTATTTCCCTCATCCTCCCTTTCCCCAGGTCATCATATTTCCCCTCATCCTCCCCTTCCCCAGTTAATCATATTTTCCCTCACCCTCCCTTCCCCAGGTCCTCATATTTCCCCTCATCCTCCCCTTCCCCAGGTCATCATATTTCCCCTCATCCTCCCCTTCCCCAGGTTATCATATTTCCCCTCACCCTCCCTTCCCAGGTCCTCATATTTCCCTTCATCCTCCCCTTCCCCAGGTCATCATATTTTCACTCATCCTCCCCTTCCCCAGGTCCTCATATTTTCCCTCATCCTCCCCTTCCCCAGGTCATCATATTTCCCCTCATCCTCCCCTTTCCCAGGTCCTCATATTTCCCCTCATCCTCCCCTTTCCCAGGTCATCATATTTCTCTTCATCCTCCCTTCCCCAGGTCATCATATTTCCCCTCATCCTCCCCTTCCCCAGGTCATCATATTTCCTCTCATTCTCCCCATCCCCAGGTCCTCATATTTCCCCTCATGCTCCCCTTCCCCAGTTCATCATATTTCCCCTCATCCTCCCCTTCTCCAGGTCATCATATTTCCCCTCGCCCTCTCCTTCCCCAGGTCCTCATATTTCCCCTCATCCTCCCATTCCCCAGGCCCTCATATTTCTCCTCATCCTCTACTTCCCCAGGTCAACATATTTCCTCTCATCCTCCCCTTCCCCAGGTCATCATATTTCCCCTCACCCTCCCCTTCCCCAGGTCATCATATTTCCCCTTATCCTCCCCCTTCCCAGGTCATAATATTTCCCATCATCCTCCACTTCCCCAGGTCATCATATTTCCCCTCATCCTCCCCTTCCCCAGGTCATCATATTTACCCTCATCCTCCTTTCCCCAGGTCATCATATTTCCCCTTATTCTCTACTTCCCCAGGTCCTCATATTTCCCCTCATTCTCCCCTTCCCCAGGTCATCATATTTCCCCTCATTCTCTGCTTCGCCAGGTACTCATATTTCCCTCTCCTCCCCTTCCCCATGTACTCATATTTCCCCTCATCCCCTCTTCCCATGTCCACATATTTTCCCTCATCCTCTACTTCCCCAGGTCCTCATATTTCCCCTCATCCTCCCCTTCCCCAGGTCATCATATTTCCCCTCATCCTCCCCTTCCCCAGGTCATCATATTTCCCTCATCGTCCCTTTCCCAGATCCTCATATTTCCCCTCTTCCTCCCCTTCCCCCAGGTCCTCATATTTCCCCTCATCCTCCCCTTCCCCAGGTCCTCATATTTCCCCTCATCCCCTCTTCCCATGTCCACATATTTCCCCTCATCCTCCCCTTCCCCAGTCCTCATATTTCCCCTCATCCTCCCCTTCCCAGGTCATCATATTTCCCCTCATCCTCCCCTTCCCCAGGTCCTCATATTTCCCCTCATTCTCCCTTTCCCCAGGTCATCATATTTCCCCTCATCGTTCCCTTCCCCAGGTCATCATATTTCCCCTCACCCTCCCCTTCCCCAGGTCCTCATATTTCCCCTCATCCTCCCCCTTCCCCAGGTCATCATATTTCCCCTCATCCTCCCCTTACCCAGGTCATCATATTTCCTTCATCCTCCCTTTCCCCAGGTCATCATGTTTCCCCACAGCCTCCCCTTCCCAGGTTATCATATTTTTCCTCACCCTCCCCTTCCCCAGGTCCTCATAATTCCCCTCATCCTCCCCTTCCCCAGGTCATCGTATTTCCCCTCATCCTCCCTTTTTCCAGGTCATCATATTTCCCCTCATCCTCCCCTTCCCCTGGTTATCATATTTCCCCTCACCCTCCCTTCCCCAGGTCCTCATATTTCCCCTCATCCTCCCTTCCCCAGGTCATCATATTTCCCTTCATCCTCCCTTCCCCAGGTCTTCATATTTCCCTCATCCTCCCCTTCTCCAGGTCTCATATTTTCCTCATCCTCCCCTTTCCCAGGTTATCATATTTCCCTCACCCTCCCCTTCCCCAGGTCCTCATATTTCCCTCATCCTCCCCTTCCCCAGGTCATCATATTTCCTTCATCCTCCCCTTCCCCAGGTCATCATATTTCCCCTCATCCTCCCCTTCCCCAGGTAATCATATTTCCTCTCATTCTCCCCTTCCCCAGGTCCTCATATTTCCCTTCATGCTCCCTTTCCCCAGTTCATCATATTTTCCCCTCATCCTCCCCTTCTCCAGGTCATCATATTTCCCCTCGCCCTCTCCTTCCCCAGGTCCTCATATTTCCCCTCATCCTCCCCTTCCCCAGGCCCTCATATTTCTCCTCATCCTCTACTTCCCCAGGTCAACATATTTCCCCTCATCCTCCCCTTCCCCAGGTCATCATATTTCCCCTCACCCTCCCCTTCCCCAGGTCATCATATTTCCCCTCATCCTCCCCTTCCCAGGTCATCATATTTCCCATCATCCTCCACTTCCCCAGGTCATCATATTTCCCCTCATCCTCCCCTTCCCCAGGTCCTCATATTTCCCCTCATCCTGCCCTTCCCCAGGTCATCATATTTTCCCTCACCCTCTCCTTCCCCAGGTCCTCATATTTCCCTCATCCTCCCCTTCCCAGGTGATCATAATTCCCCTCACCCTCCCCTTCCCCAGGTCATCATATATCCCCTCATCCTCCCCTTCCCCAGGTCCTCATATTTCCCCTCATCCTCCCCTTTTCCAGGTTCATCACATTTCTCTTCATCCTCCCCTTCCCCAGGTCATCATATTTCCCCTCACCCTCTCCTTCCCCAGGTCATCATATATCACCTCATCCTCCCCTTCCCCAGGTTTCATATTTCCCCGCATCCTCCCCTTTTCCAGGTCATCACATTTCTCTTCATCCTCCCCTTCCCCAGGTCATCATATTTCCCCTCATCCTCCCCTTCCCCAGGTCCTCATATTTCCCCTCATCCCCTTTTCCCAGTCCTCATATTTCCCCTCATCCTCCCTTTCCTCAGATCCTCATTTCTCCTCATCCTCCCATTCCCCAGGTCGTCATATTTTCCCTCATCCTCCCCTTCCCCAGGTCATCACATTTCCCCTCATCCTCCTCTTCCCAGGTCATCATATTTCCCCTCTCCCTCCCCTTCCCCAGGTCATCATATTTCCCTCATCCTCCCTCCCCAGGTCATCACATTTCCCCTCATCCTCCCCTTCCCCAGGTCATCATATTTCCCCTCATCCCTCCCCTTCCCAGGTCATCATATTTCCCCTCCTCCTCCCTTCCCCAGGTCATCACATTTCCCCTCATCCTCCCCTTCCCCAGGTCATCATATTTCCCTCATCCTCCCCTTCCCAGGTCATTATATTTCCCCTTATCCCCCCTTCCCCAGGTCATCATATTTCCCCTCATCCTCCCCTTCCCCAGGTCTCATCACATTTCCCTCATCCTCCCCTTCCCCAGGTCATCATATTTCCCCTCATCCTCCCCTTCCCCAGGTCATCACATTTCCCCTCATCCTCCCCTTCCCAGGTCATCATATTTCCCCTCACCCTCCCCTTCCCAGGTCATCACATTTCCCCTCTTCCTCCCTTCCCCAGGCCATCATATTTCCCCTCATCCTCCCTTCCCAGGTATCACATTTCTCCTCATCCTCCCCTTCCCCAGGTCCTCACATTTCCCTCATCCTCCCCTTCCCCAGGTCATCACATTTCCCTCATCCTCCCCTTCCCCAGGTCATCACATTTCCCCTCATCCTCCCCTTCCCCAGGTCATCACATTTCCCCTCATCCTCCCCTTCCCCAGGTCATCATATTTCCCCTCATCCTCCCCTTCCCCAGGTCATCACATTCCCCACATCTCTCCCTTCCCCTGGTCATCATATTTCCCCTCATCCTCCCCTTCCCCAGGTCCTCACATTTCCCTCATCCTCCCCTTCCCCAGGTCCCTCACATTTCCCCTCATCCTCCCCTTCCCCAGGTCCTCACATTTCCCTCATCCTCCCCTTCCCCAGGTCATCACATTTCCCCACATCCTCCCCTTCCCCTGGTCATCATATTTCCCCTCATCCTCCCCTTCCCCAGGTCCTCACATTTCCCCTCATCCTCCCCTTCCCCAGATCCTCACGAGCGACAAAACTTATTTCCGTAATATAATCATAAACAGATTTATCATAAAAAAAGTTTTTTTTAGTTTCGTGCCGGAATGGAAAATATTTTATCGTCACGTGACTTATCCTCAGCAACTCGCCGAAAATCATTAGTTTTTGTTTTTTAAAAAAATCACGCTGTTGGACCCGAGAAATTCCAAACATGGAAAAAAAGTGATAATATATCTTCTAGCTAGGGTCAGAAATTTTAATTAAAAGAATAGCGCACATTAGTTTTGCGTCATATTCACAGCAGGAGTTTTAAAGCTTGTCTTAAATGTTATAATAGAACGGTACGATAGTTTACTGCACTTGTGAATGTTGAATTACCGAGGCAGGAGATTATCGTAAAAGTGGCAGGACAGGTGCAGTCTGTCAAGTTACTCTCCACACCTCACGGAGATATCTCCTAGCACATCTCCCAGCATATCTCCTAGCACATCTCCCAGCATATCTCCTAGCACATCTCCTAGCACATCTAGGACTCGCCACACCCAATCTATAAGGTGAAAAGTTGTTCTTGAGTATTGGCTCAGACGATATTCTCTCTCTCTCTCTCTCCCTCTTTCTCTCATGGAAATGTTGTGAACCTACACGAGTCATTCACAACTAGAGGAATGGTGTGTGATCCGAGGAAGGGACGGTAGCTCTACCTTCTTGGATCAAGAACCCTTTACCAGTATCGAGGTTTCCTCCTTCATGTGAACACTAATAATATACCTTCCTTCACATATATCATATGCATCAAAACACAGTAGTCATATCTTCGGCCCAAAATTCAAAACAAACACAGAAAAACCAACTCATTTCCTATTAACATAACTCACGAAATCGTAATGACACGATTGCAAACAAACCATATCACGGGTGGGGTTTGAACCAGCGGTAAGTATGGTTCATTTCCTGTTACCTCAATATTAAAGTATCACAACAGACTTCCGTTGCAACACCTCCAGAGTGTACTTGCAAATGTTGACCTGTAATGCACACGGTGATTGGCTGAGTGATCATCACTGTTAACATAGCAAACTGTCCAATTAACTAGATGTGTCTCTCTTGTTGCGTGACCCGAGGAAGGAATTTTTGTAACTTATAACTCCAGTCTCCTGTGCTTCGTCAACAAATTTGCCTGCAAGCAAATGGAACTTTATAAGTATTACAGGCAGACCCCCCCACTCTACAGCCCTTAATTTCACAATGGTTCACCATACAGTGCTTCACTTCCCAATGCTTCGCTTTACAGTGACAGCGCTTCACTTTACAGCGCTTCACTTTACAGCGCTTCACTTTACAGCGCTTCACTTTACAGCGCTTCACTTTACAGCACTTCACAATGCTTTACTTTACAGTACTTCACTTCACAGCGCCTCACTTTACAGTGTTTTACTTTACAGTGTTTTACAGCACTTCACTTTACAGCACTTCACTTTACAGCACTCCTCTTTACAGTGCTTTGCTTTACAGTGCTTTACTTTACAGCACTTCACAGCACTTCACTTTACAGCACTTCACTTCACAGCACTTCACTTTACAGCACTTCTCTTTACACCACTTCACTTTACAGCACTTCACTTCACAGCACTTCACTTTACAGCACTTCTCTTTACACCACTTCACTTTACACCACTTCACTTTACAGCACTTCACTTTACACCACTTCACTTTACAGCACTTCACTTTACAGCACTTCACTTTACAGCACTTCACTTTACACCACTTCACTTTACAGCACTTCACTTTACAGCACTTCACTTTACAGCACTTCACTTTACAGCACTTCACTTTACAGCACTTCACTTTACAGCACTTTACAGCACTTCACTTTACAGCACTTCACTTTACAGCACTTCACATTACAGCACTTCACTTTACAGCACTTCACACCACTTCACTTTACAGCACTTCACATTACAGTGCTTCACTTTACAGCATTTTGCTAACACAGCAGTTTCCCATTACAATCATTCTTCTTGTTATTCCGACTTTGTACAATAAATATATTCAATACTCACTATAAGATCAGGACGAAAATATTTTAAGGTAAGTAATGTGTGTATTGTATATGTATTTTTGAAGCCTAGCTACATTGCTCACTTTAATATGATAGTGTAAACATGTCATTAGGCTTTAATATGCATTTAAAAGTGAGAAAAGGCTTTGATTCACTTTACAGAGATTTTTCGTTTTACTGCAGTAACCTGGAACCTAACCTGCTCTATAAGCGGGGCCTTCTTGTATTATCCTGTCCCTAAAATGCATCAGCTATTAAATACAGAAGCCATTAGGGACTTGCAAATGAGTTTGGGACTTGCAAATGAGTGGACAGAGTTATCAGACCTTACTTCTAGGGTAGCATTGAAAATTGGGTTGGGCAAATGTTTTGTTAGTGGGATGGATTGTAAAAGACCTGCCAAATAAGGACCAACAGGCCTGCTGCAGTGATCTTCCTTTCTTATGTTCTTATGGTCATTCAGAAGAGGTCAACTGAAAATTATTTGAAGCGGCTTAAGAGAATAAAAATTTCAAATTATTATACACATTAAGTCGTCAAATCTGCATTCATTAACACATCTGAATTTCACTCTTTTCTATCATCATATTTTTGGCACGTTTTTTGAGCATTTGAAATTACGCCCCTAAGAGCTTTGGAAGTTATCCGAGACATTCCAGGATGTCGTGAAAGGGTTCAAATTTTTTTACCATAGGACACGGGAAAGTGTCAGTTGCAAGAATTTAGTCCTCGTTACCGTACACAATTGCTAAAAATTTGAAGCCGATTGCATGAGGTGTTCTCAAGTTGCAAGCAAACTAAAATCGAAAACATGGAGGACGAGATAAGTTGAAAAGAAAAATCTAGCAACTTCCTGAGGGTATCCTTTCAGGGATACATAATTACAGAGCAAAGACTTAGAAATACTAGTTATTCTAGTGTGAAAAAGAGTTCTATAAATAAATTAAAGATATGTAAACTAGTAGTGCTGCTAAACTTAGGTATACGAGCAAACTAAATTAGGAATTCAAGTTTTAGTTTAAATTATTTTGTGTACAGCTGAAACTTATCTTGTTGTTTAAGACAAAAAACCAAGTCAGCAAAGTTTACCACCACAAAAGTTTACCACCACAAAAGTTTACCACCACAAAAGATTACCACCACAAACTTTACCACCACAAAAGTTTACCACCACAAACTTTACCACCACAAAAGTTAACTACCACAAAAGTTTACCACCACAAAAGTTTACCACCACAAAAGTTTACCACCACAAAAGTTTACCACCACAAAAGTTTACCACCACAAAAGTTTACTACCACAAAAGTTTACCACCACAAAAGTTTACTACCACAAAAGTTTACCACCACAAAAGTTTACCACCACAAAAGTTTACTACCACAAAAGTTTACCACCACAAAAGTTTACTACCACAAAAGTTTACTACCACAAAAGTTTACTACCACAAAAGTTTACCACCACAAAAGTTTACCACCACAAAAGTTTACCACCACAAAAGTTTAACACCACAAAAGTTTACCACCACAAAAGTTTACCACCACAAAAGTTTACCACCACAAAAGTTTACCACCACAAAAGTTTACCACCACAAAAGTTTACCACCACAAAAGTTTACTACCACAAAAGTTTACCACCACAAAAGTTTACACCACAAAAGTTTACCACCACAAAAGTTTACTACCACAAAAGTTTACCACCACAAAAGTTTACTACCACAAAAGTTTACCACCACAAAAGTTTACCACCACAAAGTTTACCACCACAAAAGTTTACTACCACAAAAAGTTTACCACCACAAAAGTTTACTACCACAAAAGTTTACTACCACAAAAGTTTACCACCACAAAAGTTTACCACCACAAAAGTTTACCACCACAAAAGTTTAACACCACAAAAGTTTACCACCACAAAAGTTTACTACCACAAAAGTTTACCACCACAAAAGTTTACCACCACAAACGTTTACCACCACAAAAGTTTAACACCACAAAAGTTTACTACCACAAAAGTTTAACACCACAAAATTTTACCCACAAAAGTTTAACACCACAAAAGTTTACTACCACAAAAGTTTACCACCACAAAAGTTTACCACCACAGAAGTTTAACACCACAAAAGTTTACACCACAAAAGTTTACCACCACAAAAGTTTAACACCGCAAAAGTTTACCACCACAAAAGTTTACTACCACAAAAGTTTACCACCACAAAAGTTTACCACCACAAAAGTTTACCACCACAAAAGTTTACCACCACAAAAGTTTACTACCACAAAAGTTTACCACCACAAAAGTTTACACCACAAAAGTTTACCACCACAAAAGTTTACCACCACAAAAGTTTACTACCACAAAAGTTTACCACCACAAAAGTTTACCACCACAAAAGTTTACCACCACAAAAGTTTAACACCACAAAAGTTTAACACCACAAAAGTTTACCACCACAAAAGTTTACCACCACAAACGTTTACCACCTACAAAAAGTTTACCACCACAAAAGTTTACCACCACAAAAGTTTACCACCACATAAGTTTACTACCACAAAAGTTTACCACCACAAAAGTTTACCACCACAAAAGTTTACCACCACAAAAGTTTACTACCACAAAAGTTTACCACCACAAAAGTTTACCACCACAAAAGTTTAAACACCCAAAAAGTTTACTACCACAAAAGTTTACCACCACAAAAGTTTACCACCACAAAAGTTTACCACCACAAAAGTTTACTACCACAAAAGTTTACCACCACAAAAGTTTACCACCACAAAAGTTTAACACCGCAAAAGTTTACTACCACAAAAGTTTACCACCACAAAAGTTTACCACCACAAAAGTTTACCAACACAAAAGTTTACTACCACAAAAGTTTACCCCCACAAAAGTTTACCACCACAAAAGTTTAACACCGCAAAAGTTTACCACCACAAAAGTTTAACACTTCAAAAGTTTACCACCACAAAAGTTTACTACCACAAAAGTTTACCACCACAAAAGTTTGGCACCACAAAAGTTTACCACCACAAAAGTTTACCACCACAAAAGTTTAACACCACAAAAGTTTAACACACACAAAAGTTTACCACCACAAAAGTTTTACCACCACAAAAGTTTACTACCACAAAAGTTTACCACCACAAAAGTTTACTACCACAAAAGTTAACTACCACAAAAGTTTACTACCACAAAAGTTTGCCACCACAAAAGTTTACCACCACAAAAGTTTACCACCACAAAAGTTTACCACACCACAAAAGTTTACCACCACAAAAGTTTACTACCACAAAAGTTTACCACCACAAAAGTTTACTACCACAAAAGTTTACCACCACAAAAGTTTACCACCACAAAAGTTTACCACCACAAAAGTTTACCACCACAAAAGTTTACTACCACAAAAGTTTACCACCACAAAAGTTTACTACCACAAAAGTTTGCCACCACAAAAGTTTACCACCACAAAAGTTTACTACCACAAAAGTTTACTACCACAAAAGTTTACCACTACAAAAGTTTACCACCACAAAAGTTTACCACCACAAAAGTTTACCACCACAAAAGTTTACTACCACAAAAGTTTACCACTACAAAAGTTTACCACCACAAAAGTTTACTACCACAAAAGTTTACCACCACAAAAGTTTACTACCACAAAAGTTTCCTACCACAAAAGTTTACTACCACAAAAGTTTACTACCACATAAGTTTACTACCACAAAAGAGCTTGAGAATCCATTTTAAATTCTGTATTTCCATTTAAATAATATTAAATGTGGCCTAGAATAATATAATTTCAGTGGGAAAATATAATATATATTGAAATATATTTCCAAATAGCGAAAATAGCGAGAAATTACAACTGTTTTCGTTCGGAAAGAACTAATTCAAAATAAATAATATATACAAAACAGAGACCAAGAGTATCGTAGAAAGGAACACGTAAAAGACCTCGGAACAACACGTAGAAAGGAACACGTAAAAGGCCTCGGAATAATGCGTGGAAAGGAACACGTAAAAGCCTCGGAATCAACATTAATGACTTACCTTAAGAGAAAAGACAACATCGGACAGAAAACGCATGATGTGTGGAAATCTTCAACAACAGTCAATCACTTGTCACCCGTATAATCATTGTGTTCAATCTGGAACTATTACAGTCCTTATGAGGATAGGAAGAAAATTAGATCATGTGCAACACTAGGTTTAACGAAAGTTCACAGTATTGCATTCGTCGCCTGCTATTTGTATCAATTGAGGATGTTACATAGACTCCAGTCGGACTGATCCCTCACTCGCCTTCTGATCTTTCATTCTTCTATGATTGGACTGATGAGCCATGGTGGCTTGAACGTTCGATAATAAGAGAATAGAACATGTTGCACATAGTGTCTATTTATACTTGTGGCTCCGAACATTTTACTACGGTATTCAGACGTCGAGATATGCTATGATAGAGATTGAGAGACTGGTAGAAGATCAGGTGAGGGACTGAACCATGAGAATAGAATAGGATGAGAGATGAGAAGAGGAGGAGAGAAAGAATCGATATAAGAGAGTAGAGAGGATGAAGAGTGTAGATGAGATAGGTCGCTCTTGAAAATTATCTAGATAAGCAATTTAGAATGACTGCAAGCCTGGGGTCACATACACCAATGTCTGGTGATCAGTTTATAAGGAGTGAGTAACTGAGACGGGCTGAAAAGAGAGAGAAAAAAAAAAACTCTCGTAACAATCCAATGTAATCAAGGGTTATTTCTGATTAGATTTATAGTTTCCCATATAGCTTCTCGATTCTGACAAGTACCTATAATACACTATCAATTCTGGGCTTTACGATACATAATTATTTAGAACTCACATACGTCTAAAAAAAAATAAAAATTTTAATTAGGTCCAATCATTACAGAAACGAAGCGGTTAATAGGAAGAGAAATGATGAGAGGGATAGTAGATCAACAAGTATCGAGAAAGTCTATTAAGAGAAGTCAGAAATAAAGAGACGTTGAAAGATAGAGAATTCAGCAGAAATCACTTTCTGGTCGTGAGCAGCGAGTCCCGGCAAAATAATATTACAATATTGGTGCAAGAAGACCAAACTAACGACACGAACCTGGCAAAAATACTGAGATAGTGACAATAAAGTCCAGTAATGTCCAGCAAAAAATAATATAAACCTGAGAAATGTATACATAAGATTTTGCAATTTATGTCCGGGTTAGTTAAAAACAAATAGAAATGCTGTTTAGAGATCAGGTTAGCAGAGCATAAGGCTCTCTCCCCACCCTCCACTTCCTCCAGATACACTACTAAGGAATTACACATATGCCACACCTGGGTCTCCTTATTTGAAGGAGGATATATTAATTGGATTTAAAATTAATATTCACTCTAGCAATGCTTTTTGCCTTCAGTTATCAGAGTTGAAAGAGACAAAACTGAAAATTGCTGTGTATTACCACCAGTGGTGATATTTAGACCTATCGAATAGGCAGTGAATATTCACTGTATGTAGGCCGTCAAACACCTAAATTAACTTGAATGCATAAATAATTTCATTTTTACTGTCTGACAGTGTAGTCGAGGGAGAAATATCAGAATTTCCACCCGAAGAATGATAGAATTTTTATCTAAATTTACACACTGATATAAATAAACAAAATGATAAATAAACAAATTGATAAAAAACAAATTGAATAATTGAATAATTTATATGTATATATATATATATATATATATATATATATATATATATATATATATATATATATATATATATATATATATATATATATATTATATATATATATATATATATATATATATATATATTGCGCTTGTTTTAATAAGGTTAGGTAAGTTTTCTAAGGTTCTTTGGTACAAAATCACGAAAGTGCTTGGAATTTTTGCTATTCTTTCACAGTGGCTGTTCTGTATAATGTAATATCACCTGTTTACTGTGATCTTATTATATATATATATATATATATATATATATATATATATATATATATATATATATATATATATATATATATATATATATATATATATATATATATATATATATTCTTTCTTTTTCTTTCAACATACCAGCCGTAATCCCACCGAGGCAGGGTGGCTCAAAAGAAAAAACTAAAGTTTCTTTTTTTAAAAATTTAGTAATATATACAGGAGAAGGGTTACTAGCCCCTTGCTCCCGGCATTTTAGTCGCCTCTTACAACACGCATGGCTTACGGAGGAAGAATTCTGTTCCACTTCCCCATGGAGGTAAGAGGAAATAAACAAGAACAAGAACTAGAAAGAAAATAGAAGAAAACCCAGAGGGGTGTGTGTGTGTATATATAATAGCTTGTACATGTATGATAGTGTGACCTAAATGCAAGTAGAAGTAGCAAGACATACCTGAAATCTTGCATGTTTATGAGACAGACAAAAGACACCAGCAATCCTACCATCATGTAAAACAATTACAGGCTTTCGTTGTACACTCACTTGGCAGGACGGTAGTACCTCCCTGGTGGTTGCTGTTTACCAACCTACTACCTAGATATGTATATATATATATGTATATATATATATATTATATATATATATATATATATATATATATAATATATATATATATATATATATATATATATATATATATAATATATATATATGCAATAAGATCACAGTAAACTTACTAATCTTATTACAACAAGCGCAATTTAATTTAGCCTAATTCAACTAAATATATTTTACATAAGATTAGAATAATTTAATAATAAACAAACACAATGAAATATATTTTTTTTCGTTAGGTTCAGAATGATTGTTTCGAAATTATTGCATACACAAATTTCCGCTTGCCTTATTCGGCAAGAAGAGCGTTGCTATTTAAGCCAACAGATATTTATATATTTATGATATATGGCTTCATCGTTCTCGCATGACCAAAATCTAGCGAGCAGTTACATTATTCTCTGTGTATCCACTTGAAGATCTTCTTAAACTGCGCCAATAAAACCACATAAAATATCGTGGTCGTAAGAGTGACAAATAATTCTGATGCTAAAACTGGAAAAGAAAATGATATCAGTCGTTTCTGGTCGATAATTGGAACTTCCATCACAAAGTTTTCTCGTAGTGTGAGTTAATGGTGATTACTACTCCAAAAAAGTTCCTATTGTTATTATCACGTTTAAGAAAGGTTATTGATAAACTTGAAGAAGTTCAGTGTTGAACAGCGAAGATATTAGCCAGAATATGATTTAAATCATAGAGTACAAGTTTAGTCGGTTTAATGTAGAGATTAATGTGTATCTTAATATATGTATTTAAAATAATTAATGGGTATGAAAACCAAAATTAAGGAAAATATTTCGTTATCACCAGACATTGGTTATATGAACATCCGAAAGGAGGAGCACTGCTGCAGGCCTACTGGCCCACACTAGACACTTCTTTCTCAAACCCAGAGATAAAAACTTATTTTTAACATATTACAAGAAAAAATACGGGGAAATAAGAATGCGCGGGTCTTAGATGATGACCCACCGTTGGAGCTTTTGGTCATCTGACCGAGGCCTTCCGCTGGCTTATTGGTACTCCCCCTTTAAAAATTTTGGTTACAGTCATAATTATTTCTTGGTACAGAATACATTACAGGCAAATAAAATGCAGTTTGAAACCCAAAATAGCGAAATAAGAACTTTCGTACATACAAATAAGATATAATTGTAGTCACAGAAACATGTTTAGTCGTGGGATCCACAAATGCATTTCTAAATTTAGGCTTAAAACAATTCATATATAATAAATTAGAATGAACAGAATTCTCACAAGAGAAAACGATAATTTTTTTTTTCATAAAATTAAAATCAGGCAATTGGATAACTTTATTATTATTATTATTATTATTATTAAATATTAGCCGGTATTCTCCCGGCCCGGGCCTTTTCCAAGTGGTGGCCCGCCTTGGCTCCCTCTTTAGGGAGTGTCTGAGACCTAAGTCTCCCATGGGAGGAGGCACAAGTACCTCCTCATCTTTGGGACCAACTGTCCCCAGGCCTAGCCACAAGCTAGGCCTCTCTGGTCTGCCATCCCCGCCCCAAGCGGGCAAATGGGAATGACAGTCTTATGAGCTAAAGGCTCGGGCTCAGGCACCTACCTTACCCTAGAAGGGTTAGGCATGGTGTCGATCTTGGATAACTTTACATAAAATACGGAGAAGTGCACAATAGGATAAATTAATAAGCTTGTGAACCATGAGTCAATGGAAAAAAATACAGGAGCACTTGTAATTAATATATTATATATTAATATATTATATATTAATATATATATTAATATATTATATATTAATTAATATTGAACACAAAGTTCAACTTTTCAATTTTATCAAACAAATATAAATTAAAAAATTTGTTTTTATTTTTCATTTGTAATCTGTAAAGTAATTTTTGTATAATTAAAGGTAAATAATGTAAGTTTTAAGTTAGGGTTATTAGAGAAGCTTATTATTATATAGTGAAGTATCGTGTGAATTTGGTGAAGTGTCTATCAGAAAATAATATTTGACATTACTAGTAGAAACTAACTCGGGTGGGGTTAGAACTCGTGGTCAGAGAGTCTCGAAACACCAGACCGTTGCGTTAACCACTGGGCCAGCTGGCTACAATAAGATTCATCCAAATAGGTATATTTATACACCATAGGAAGGTTAGCATAAGCACCACTGCTACCACTGTAAAAAAAACTTGCATTTGTGGTCACAGTGGTGCCTATCCTAACATTCCTATGGTGTAGAAATATACCTAGTTAGATAAACCTTATTGTAGCCAGCTGGCCCAGTGGCTAACACGTCGGTCTGGAGTTTTGTGACTCTCTGATCCCGGGTTCTAACCCCATCCGTGGAATGATTTGTTTGCAATCGTGTCATTACGATTTCGTGAGTCGAGTCAAACTGCACAAGATTTTTGAAGTGTATAATGACCAAAACAATACACGAGAAATTCAGATTGTTCAGTGACAGACCTTATGTGAGTCAACCCCTTGATCGTTAACCTGACTTAATCAATAGATAACGTGGCACAGGTCACAGAATAAATTATTGTTCCATCACTTGAACTGAACATTTCGTAAAGTATATTTAATGTTTATACCACATGCCACTACTACAAAAAAAATTAAAATAGACATAGGTTGATTTCAAGAATAAATTTGTATGGAATCATTTGATGAATACCATAAGAAATATTTAAAAAGTGAAACTCAGGTCGCGGTAAGATGTAATTAAGAAGTGAAACTGACAAGGAAAATAAAATTAAAGCATGAAGCTTTTTTCTCCCTTTAAAGTTTAATACCAAAGACTGAAAAAAAGACTTAAAATAAGGGACTTAAAATAAGGATGGAACCAGTAACATTCTACATAGTTTACATTGGTTTTTACCTTCAAAGAAGTGTAGGACACACTTCAGGGAAATATATTTCATAAATATATTTCATAAATATATTTCATAAATATATTTCATAAATATATTTCATAAATAAATTTTCATAAATTTCATAAATATATATATTTCATAAATATATTTCATATAAATATATTTCATATTTCATAAATATATTTCATAAATATATTTCATAAATTTCATAAATATATTTCATAAATATATTTCATAAATTTCATAAATATATTTCATAAATATATTTCATAAATATATTTCATATAAATATATTTTATATTTCATATAAATATATTTCATATTTCATAAATATATTTCATAAATGAAGTAGAGAGAATACTTTGAACAACAGTGTTACGAATGTAGAGAATAATATAGAGAAAGGAATGAGTAATGTAGTAAAGGCCAGGAAAAATCAGTGGGTCATTAGAATTTTCAAAACAGGAGAAGCAATATTATTAATAATATATATAATATCGACACGTAAATGAGACATTTATCTACCATTAGCTAAAACAAATCAGAAATGTTTGGCCAATCAGAGGCTTCATCAGTCCCATGATGGATAAATTCCCATGGTGGGCGAAAGTATTTCATGTATTTCAATATACAATAGAAATAATGCCATTGACGGTACTTTTTCAAACTATTTGTGTTCTCAAGCCTCGAATATTGTTTTAAGCTCTGAGTACCTTCCATGAGAGGCGAACTAGCAGTGAAAAATGTATAGTGAATGTATACTGTCTTCATACATGCGTTCATAAGTGATATAATTCACAGTGATGACATATATTTGTACACAAGTGACACAGGACACATAACTCCACTCATGAGCTCAGAAGTGACACAGGACACATAACTCCACTCATGAGCTCAGAAGTGACACAGGACACATAACTCCACTCATGAGCTCAGAAGTGACACAGGACACATAACTCCACTCAGGGGCTCAGAAGTGACACAGGACACATAACTCCACTCATGGGCTCAGAAGTGACACAGGACACATAACTCCACTCAAGGGCTCAGAAGTGACACAGGACACATAACTCCACTCATGAGCTCAGAAGTGACACAGGACACATAACTCCACTCAGGGGCTCAGAAGTGACACAGGACACATAACTCCACTCATGAGCTCAGAAGTGACACAGGACACATAACTCCACTCATGGGCTCAAAGTGACACAGGACACATAACTCCACTCATGAGCTCAGAAGTGACACAGGACACATAACTCCACTCATGAGCTCAGAAGTGACACAGGACACATAACTCCACTCATGAGCTCAGAATTTGACACAGGACACATAACTCCACTCATGAGCTCAGAAGTGACACAGGACACATAACTCCACTCATGAGCTCAGAAGTGACACAGGACACATAACTCCACTCAGGGGCTCAGAAGTGACACAGGACACATAACTCCACTCATGAGCTCAGAAGTGACACAGGACACATAACTCCACTCATGAGCTCAGAAGTGACACAGGACACATAACTCCACTGATGAGCTCAGAAGTGACACAGGACACATAACTCCACTGATGAGTTCAGAAGTGACACAGGACACATGGCTCCACTCATGGGCTCACAAGTGACACAGTACCCACACTGACACCATTCATGGGTTTATAAACAGACGTGTTAGCTCTAAGAGCAGAGCCCAGGAGACAGTGCTCAACACCAAGGGAAATAGCTGCGAGAGGGAGAAAATAATTATATTATTATATTCATTAAAAACAATTATAAAAAATTCTGACGCATTAGACGCTAGTATCATGGCTATGTAATATTATCATACAAACGTCACCGTCAAGGGAGGTTCCTTGACGCTGGTGAGGGGCTCTTGATCTAGGGAATTGGAATCTGAGCTCTAGTTCCCTGAATTAAACCTAAATACTTTCCACCCCCCAACATGAGCTCTATAATCCTACGTGTTTAGCGCTCTCCCATGATTATAATAATTATAATACAAACGTCAGGGTGAGTGAGATATAATAATTCTCTCACTCGCGTAAGCGTTGAGAAATATATCTTACTAGCCTCGTATAGTTCAATGATAAAGACTTTGGTATTAATTAAAACGACTTGATATGGGTCAGTCTTGTAGTACCATCACTAGTGTTCCGAACCATGTGTTTTATATATGATCTATACACAAATCTATTTCAAACCTTATTTTTTAAGGGGTGGACCAGTAAGCCAGCGGAAGGCCTCGGTCAGATGACTAAAAGCTCCAACGGCGAGTCATCATCTGCCTATAACCGCGTCTGTCCTGTTTCCTTACGAACCTAACCTAACCTAACCTAACTTGACCTAACCTAACCTAACCTAATCTAACCTGACCTAACCTAACCTAACCTAACCTAACCTAACCTAACCTAACCTAACCTAACCTAACTCACGAAATCGTAATGACACGATTGCAAACAAACCATACCACGGGCGGGAATAGAGAGAGCCTCAAAACTCCAGACCGGTTTGGAGTCTTGAGGTTCTCTGATCGCGGGTTCTATCCCCACCCGTGGTATGGTTTGGTTTAACTTAACCTAACCTAACCTAACCTAACCTAACCTACACACAAATAACCCGTACATAAGAGCTTTCGAGAACGTTTCGGACCGTAACACCGTCGTAAGCTTCTCTATCCCATATGCCCCTCAAAGGAGGTTCCATGACGCTGGTGAGGGGCTCTTGATCTAGGGAATTGGATCTGTGCTCCAGTTCCCTGAAATGATCCTGAATACCTTCCATCACCCCCCCCCAACAGCGCTGTATAATCCTACGTGTTTAGCGCTTCCCCATAATAATAATAATAATAATAATAATAATAATAATAACCCAAAAAATTGATCTGTATTAGGTGTAGGTGCTTCAGTTACACATGGAGCAGCATTTATGTGATGACTCCAGCTTCCTCCACTTGTTCCTTTTGTTCCTCGTATTTTAACTCTTTTTGTCTTATTTTTTTACCCACGTTTACCTTTTTTTCCTGATTGCTTATTTTTCTGTTTCAGTATCTTTCTCGTCTTCACACTTCTTTTCTTTTTATTACTTATTTTCTCGTATTTTTTTCAGTTACTGATTTTCCT
This sequence comes from Cherax quadricarinatus, assembly GCF_026875155.1. Taxonomy (NCBI): domain Eukaryota; kingdom Metazoa; phylum Arthropoda; class Malacostraca; order Decapoda; family Parastacidae; genus Cherax; species Cherax quadricarinatus. The sequence continues at coordinate 60,897 of NW_026467082.1, forward strand.
TCCCCTCTTTTTTTCTTTAGCATTCGGCCTTTTAATTTTTTTATTATACAACTTTCTCGGTTTTTACGTATTTTTTTCTGTCTTTCTCTATCCCTTCTTTCCATCTATAACACTTCTTTTAATCTAGGATAACCAAAGAAAATCTTTTCTCATTGTTTCAAATAAAATAGTTAGGAATGTTTGTAACTTTTTTATTCCAGCTGGAAACTCTGGTGCATATTTTAGTAAAAAAATATTTTGTATTTTTTCTTCTGTTTTGTGGATGCAATTTCAAAGTTGGGTTAGAAAATGGGTTGCATTTCTGAAAATATACTTCAATAGCTTAGAGTGAGGGGAAATGAAGACACAGATGGCCTTTTACATTAATTCTTCCCACGTTACAAATTTAGAAAAGAAAAAGACCGTCCTGACTGTAACAACGCCCTCGCGGCCCCCGGTCTGTGACTATCGGATCAACAGGTGCCGTGAACAGCAGGCGGCGCCCCCAAGTGTCTTCACATACTAGACCTGGGGAAATCTGGTGGAGGCACCTCGACGTACCGTAGATGGCCTCCTCCGTCAGACCCATACAGTAAGACGAGACCTCCCTTTCTTTCTCAGTATTCTGGCCAGTTTCTGGGGGAAATTGTGAGTGAGTTGAACTGTGGGTCTTTGTGCAGCTGGACGACCAATGTTCGGTACGTGCCGGCGTCTCCTCGTGGTTAAGCCTTAGAAGCTAGTGTCACTTCCTGCATAGTTGTATTAGGGGATACTTACCCCCTTGGAAACAGGAATTTCTGAGGTTTAGGCAGGTCACTAATACCGACAGAATATTACAGGAATTAAGGCTCCCGGTTGCACGTGGTTCTGAGGGGAAGTCCAGAGGGGCTAAAGCTTAGGGAGGATGAAGATCGGGATACATTCTCCATCACCAAGTTAGTCCTTTATACGTGCATGCAGGCGAGATTTCTTGCCAACATTTATGAAAATCTGTCCTATAAGCCACTTGTGAGGCTGAGGTACCAGCCTCAGGGCTCGGTGTCAACACAGCTTGTCAGGGTAGACAACTCACATTGAGGCAGTCGAGAAAAATTTTCACAAGATGGCATCAGTACTAACATCAAACATATAAATGTCTTTGAGAGGATGCTGAGAGACGAAAACTTACTGAATTTATGAAACAACTTGATTTAACAAACCAAATAAACATGAAACTATAGGCAGTAGATCATACTCATCACAGTTATTTACTTACTATGGTATAATAATGGAGGATTTGAAAGGAAAACATGAATTGGTCATAAAAAGGCCAAAAAATATAAAAGAAACAGTAGGAAAATGCACTTTGACAGTGGAACTAATCGAGACAAAATTAAGTCTAAGCAAGGTAATATTTTCATTTTTTCAAGTTAAGGTTTTGGCGTCTTCATATTTCTCATCGGTAGCTCGGTTGGTAGAGCACTAAGCTCACACAGTGAGGTCCTTGGTTCGATCCCCGGTACGGGTGGAAGCACTGGGGGTGTTTCCTTAAGACACCTGCTGTTCCTGTAGGTCGCATCCTGGGGAGATGCTCTGCATAACTAGGGGTTTGTATGTAGTATATCACTGATGTCAGCTATGGTCTGTATAAGTTGTATCATGTACTTGTAGAAATAAAGATTTATTATTAATTATTATTATTATTATTATTATTTTATTTTTTTTTCAACAAGTCGGCCGTCTCCCACCGAGGCAGGGTGACCCAAAAAAAAAGAAAGAAAATCCCCAAAAAGAAATACTTTCATCATCATTCAACACTTTCACCACACTCACACATTATCACTGCTTTTGCAGAGGTGCTCAGAATACAACAGTTTAGAAGCATATACGTATAAAGATACACAACATATCCCTCCAAACTGCCAATATCCCAAACCCCTCCTTTATTATTATTATTATTATTATTATTAAATTTAAGCGCTATCTACACCGTCGTGTCATTCATTATCAATAAAAATGTCTGTGTGAAAGTTGCCTGTGTACCAGTTACAGAAAAGTTAAAAAAAGGGAAAACCCCCACTGGACAAAGGACAATGACGTGATGATGAAAATAATTAACTCCAACACTTAGGTGTGAAAATAATAAAGTAAAAGGGAGTACAGGACAGAGAACTCAGCAGATTATCTTCTAAAACAAGACCTTGTTAAAACTAAATAATAATTATTTCAAATGACTTATAGCTTAGATAACACACCAAGACAAACGTAACAAAATCTAGGAAAGTGGTAATCTATGATATATTTAGAAGAATTAGGATGAAATATATTACGTTAGGTTAGATGAGGCTTCTAACTTAGGTTGGTGCAAAAATTAATTTTTTTTACATAATTTTCAATAAAAAAATGTGTCCATTAATCCATAAAAGAAAATTTGGAAAAGTTTAATTTTTAAGGGAGTTTGGCCCAGTTGACCAAATATTATATATATATATATATATTATATAAAATATATTATATATTATATATATATATTATATATATATATATATATATATAATATATATATATATTATATATATATATATATATATATATATATATATTATATATATATATATATATATATATATGCAATAAGATCACAGTAAACAGGTGATTTCAGAAAATACAAAACAACCACTCTGAAAGAATAGAGAAATTCCAAGCGCTTTCGTGACTACTCACATTATCAAGGAACTATGAAAGTAAAGCATCCAAGGAAGCTATATAAGGGGTCTGGCCAGCACCTCACTATCAGATCCTACAACGGTTTAACACCTGACGCGCGCCGACGCAACTGGATAGGCCCTTTGCACAAACAATTTAAAAAAAAAAAAAATTAAGTCGAATTTTTAACCTGTGGGACTTGATCAGTGCAGAAGAAAACTGTGAAACAAAAGATATATGATTAGGAAAGCTTATCGAGAACAATTTTTTAAAAATTTGTTTGTGCAAAGGACCTATCCAGTTGGGTCGGCGCGCGTCAGGTGTTTAACCGTTGTGGGATCTGATAGTAAGGTGTTGGCCAGACCCCTTATATAGCTTCCTTGGATGCTTTACTTTCATAGTTCCTTGATGATGTGAGTAGTCACGAAAGCGCTTGGAATTTCTCTATTCTTTCAGAGTGGTTGTTTTGATCTTCTGAAATCACCTGTTTACTGTGATCTTATTGCATATATAATATATATATATATATAATATATATATATATATATATATATATATATATATATATATATATATATATATATATATATATATATATATATATAATATATATATATATATATATATATATATATATATATATATATATATATTATATATATATATATATATATATATATATATATATATATATATATATATATATATATATGCTCTTCACTACGTCCGCAGGGAGCATGTTCGACGTACAAGGAGAGGAAAGATTGGAAGAAGAACGGAAGGGAAAAGAGGAAAGAATGGATAAAGAGTGGAAGACAAAATTTAGGAAATTAACTACAAGGGATTTTGAGTAAGATGAAGAATTGAAGAGAGGATGGGAAAAAATATGAAACTGATTAAGAAAAAAGGGGAAAGAGAGAAGTTGAGAGGAAGACTGGTAGGGAGGCAGACGGGTTGGGAGGAAAAAATGTTAGGAATCTGGGTTGGGAGAGCAGTCATAAATAGAAGGGTCTAGCAAGAAAAATGGAAAGGATTTAAGAGGGAGTGCATACGAAGAGGAAAAAGAAAGAAGAGAAGGAGGGAAAAGATAAAGATGAGAGAGCAGAAGCAAAATTGACTGGGAAGAAGAGAGGTAAGGAAGAAATGGGGAATGGAGGAAGGAAAAGGAATAAAACGACTGAATACGGAGGTAGAGGGGGAAAGGAGTTTTCCCTGTGACTCAAATGGTATTTCCTGAGACCAAATTCGAATCCTGATGGGAATTCGCAATGAGACGGCGGCTCTAGGAATGTCAACTTTCGGATTATTTGAGCATTCTCGTGTTTTCTTAAATAATACTTGTGATGTACTTACAAATTACAGTCTTTGTCAACGTGATAACATCACTAGGCCTACAGCAGCATTCCTAATGATGGGTTTAACCTTTAATTTTTAGACACAGAAAAGCTGGAAAGACAGTCTTGGCTGGTGTCATCAGAATACTTCTCATGATGACACTCGTAGGTTGAAATTGAGCAACGTATCCACATTAATTATTTTAATGGTTTCTGTGAACTCGATATATGTTGGTTCTATGGATTTTGAAAACAAATGGCTTACACACGCACATGGAGACCAGTTAACTGATGTTATATAGTTTATATGCACCTTTAACTAGGCTCAAAAGTACGATATGATGTTTACACAAAAATCTTTCCACATGTGTTATATTTTTTTATCGTTTGTCAAACTATATTCATTCTTCATTATTTTTCCCCCTCTTCAGTTTGCATGGCCTTGCATTTACTTATGTAGCAGTCAAGTAGCGTAAGACTTCAGCACTCTTGCAGGTTGCCTTGGCCTTCTTGCAACCTCTATCCATCATCTTCCCTTCTCATTTTTCTAATTGATTCGATCCTCATTATGATAATTTAGATATATAGATTTACAATAGTAATACTTTTAATACTAATCTTAGGGATTCTACTCGTTAACACATCTGTAGAGAAATGTCGTCTCCTGTACTTTAAGGAATAAGGAGTTTATTTCCTTGAATAGTTTGAATGTGTAATTGCAATATTGATTTGCTAAGTGCAAAGAAAGCCACCATCATGCCGAGGCATTTCGGGCATTTCTTTTTCCTATTATTTGTTAATAATAAACCTCCCAGAGAGAACACCGTCGTTGTTGTCTTCTTTGATCTGCATTATTGTATCATAGAACTGAAAAGGCTTATGAGACAGTATTTACCATCCACAAGTCCAAACTGATTTTGTATAATAACATGCCTCTACAAGCGCTTCTGCTTGTCTGAAATAGAAATTTCGGGTGAGGATGCAATATCTACACTGGCCCTACTCAACAAGTTTGAGTCAGATGGCCCTAACACACCAAGGGCACCTATTAAGTGCATACCTCAGGTCATGGGGTACCGATTCCAGCAGCCAAAAATTATAAGTAATAACTCCGAATCCGACTCAAACTTGGCAATAACTTAGATCTAAAATTTCCTACCTGAAGCATCGAAAGGTACGTTATCATCCAATCGATTCAGTGCTATGTTAAATACCTATTCCTTAAAAACTCCAAAGCGCCGCTTGAGTTTTTATTGATTGCTATGTTCTAACACCCAATTCGGTTATGGATGTTTAGCATCGCAAATAACTTTTGTGATAAAACGGCCTACAATATGTTATGATACTCAAATGGTATACAATACCGAAGGTTAGGTAGCAATATCAACAGTTAGACAACTTTTTCCGAAACGTTTGGCCCTAACACCAGAGGGCTCTATTAATACGAAGTAGCAGGACAGTGAGAGTGTAAGACGATGTAATCAGCCATCACCTGAATCGTAGAATTTAGGTGTCAGTCCTCGCCTGGAGAAGTTAGTTCGATAGCAGTTAACGACTATAGTCAGTTCCACTTAGGAACTGAAAATTCTCCAGCGAGACTGACAACCTCAAATCTACGACTTCAAGGTGATGGACGATACATCGTCTTCATCTCTAATGCCTGCCACTTTCTGTATTCGAATGAAAGCTCGTTAGGGAACGTTTTGGATATAAAGTTGTCTAACTGTGCATAGTGTTTACCTAATGCATTTGGTTATGCATTGGATATCAGTTTCAGATCCAGATTTTATCCTGTAATCAATTTCATCCTTCCCTTCACTCTCTATTCCATCGTCCCTAGTAACCATATCTACCATTATATTCAAGCTTAATAAGTTACATAACTTGCTGTATCTTCACCATTCTATTTTCACTCCACGAAACTGAAGATAATAAAAATCAAATTAAAATAATAGGTAATACTTTTGTAACCGAGAATTCGTTCACTACCTTTCTAGTTGTACTTATAATTGTAGTTAACTGCACAAAAAACTCAACTTAATTCTATGTCTAGATCTTAAATAACATTTAAGCATTAGTACTAATTTGTCTGAAATACATAGCATAATTAGTGTCTTTCTTTGGTGCCTTCCAATGTTTTATTACATATAAAATACATTATTTGTACTGTTTAAAGAACTGAAACTATTATTTCTGTCTTCTATAAAATTGGTAACTCTAATGTCATACACAGTGAGAAGTTATTTTGGTTTCTTGGGAGATTAATCATATTTACAATTTGTGAATCTGACTCATAGAGGGAGCCACCTAGAGTGCTTTGCTGCCTAAGAGGATCCAAGGGCTTTTCAGATCACTCCCAGCATGCATGAACGTAAAGATAGTAAGTAAGTTTATTCAGGTATACAAAAATACAGTTATATAGATTTTCATACATAGCAGCATATGTGTAGAGAACCTGGGATACCCCAAAAAGTCAGACAGATTTATTACCATTGAGGTCCTTTCTCCCTGTAAGATTTAACGAACTGGCTCCCATCAATAAAAAAAAAAATCATGAATGGTACGTTGTTGCGGCCCCCTACCAAACAATGGATGTTACCCCGGCAGTACCGGGGCATCAAACCCCTGTGGGCCGGTCCTAGTACCAGTAGTACCTAACCCCGACGAGTAAGCAGTAGCCTGAATCACTACAGGCAGTATACCTGCCCCCACGTACAATCCTACGTTAACGAGCCACACCCGGCATCCGGCTTAGACATAGGTATCTGGTACCATCTCTCTTGAAGCAGCTAGGGTTACTTGAACCCCCGTAATCTCTGATGAGGCTAAGTTGAACATTTTGGCCGGACACATTATGGTGTTTACTCTAGTGTACCATGGAGCCCTACTTTTATTGGGGCATTTTGCTACGCTGCCCAGTCTTGTACACTTTACTGGAGTAGTGTTCTGTGTGCAGATTTGGACCATTCCTTCCAGGGTTTTCCAAGTGTAGATTATGATATATCTCTCCCTCCTGCGTTCCAACGAGTACAAGTCAAGTGCTTCCAGGCGTTCCCAGTAGTTAAGGTGCTTGACAGAACTTATACGTGCAGTAAAGGATCTCTGTACACTCTAGATCTGCGATTTCACCTGCTTTGAATGGAGATGTTAATGTACAGCAGTATTCCAGCCTAGAGAGAACAAGTGATTTGAAAAGGATCATCATGGGCTAGTGGTTAAATGGTTAACCTGCCGGCCGGCAGTACCACTGGGTACGTCATCAAACCCATTGTGGGGACTGCTGAGCCGGCCTTAGCAGCAGTAAGTACCTGAACACCTCACGGTACGCAGCTAAGCAGTAAGTACCTGAACACCTCACGGTACACATCTACTGGCTTTAGAAGCAGTAGGTACCTGAAACCTCACGGTACACATTACTGGCTTTAGAGCAGTAGGTACCTGAACACCTCACGGTACACATCTACTGGCTTTAGAAGCAGTAAGTACCTGAACACCCTCACGGTACACATCTACTGGCTTTAGAAGCAGTAAGTACCTGAACACCTCACGGTACACATCTACTGGCTTTAGAAGCAGTAGGTACCTGAACACCTCACGGTACACATCTACTGGCTTTAGAAGCAGTAGTACCTGAACACCTCACGGTACACATCTACTGGCTTTAGAAGCAGTAAGTACCTGAACACCTCACGGTACACATCTACTGGCTTTAGAAGCAGTAAGTACCTGAACACCTCACGGTACGCATCGAAGCAGTAGTTACCAGAACACCTAATGGTACACATCTACTGGCAGTAGAGGGTATTCTACTGATTCTAGAAGAACCGCTCACCGCAGCTCACTGAGTCTGTTGGCCTCAGTTACTTGACGGCCGCATTCAGTGAGCTTGAATCATGGTGTTCTCCAAACACTATTTATCAACTGGTCTTGAAGGCGGTAGATAGTACTTACCAGACCATCTTACGGTGTACTTCTACCGGCCTTGGAGAGTATTTAAAGGACAGGTGATGTCTACTGACTCACCGCCTACGCTGGTCAACTGTGGGCCGGAGTCATCGGATGCTGTTGTAGTGGAACACTGAGAAGAAAAGGGTGTCGTGTGACACTAAAGAAGTTACGGTTATAGTGTACATTGAATAGTGTCATGTGACTGGCCTCGAGAAAGACGCTGTGTGAGTGTGTCGCTGGGTGTCGGGTGACACAGTTGTATGACGCAGAGAAAAGGGTGTCAAGGGACACAGCTGAGATGGAGCGCCATTACACGGATAAGTGTCGTGTGAGACATCGAGTACTGCATAGATTCTAGGTAAGACCCCAAGAAGGTGAGTGGAAGTGGGATAAGAAGAATAGGTTGGTTGAGAAGGGTTATTTGTAAGAGGAAATGAACCAGGGCTTAACCACTAGCTGAGCTAAAGCGCTTCAGAGTTTGCGCAACATAATACTGGTCAGGGAAAGTGGGGGGGAGGGGACGACTATAATGCGTTCATTCGCAATTGGTACATAAGGGGCTATTATTAAAACGTGATGTTCCGATTAGCCTTTGTAATGGAGTTGATACAAGGTGGCTTTCTATGTGTAGTCGTAACTGATGTGTTAGCAGTTATTTGCTATATAGTTGTAATCCTAAGGTGTCCTAGTAGTAGCTTAAGACCAAGGTATGGGAAGTAGAGAGAAAGGTTGTTGTTGTAGAGACAGTTACCATGCTGGCTGATTCGGGTTGCGTATTTAACGTCGTCTGATGGTCAAGGCAAAAGGTCCAGTAGTACATGTTGTGAGTCATCAGTAGATAGATGTCCCTTAATTTTGTTTTGACTGCGTTCGTCGTCGTGGCAAGCTTGTTTGTCGCAGTACGCAGCGTTTAACGTAGAGCAGGGATGTTCGCACGGGCGTGGATGGACTCACTTGTGATGAATTCATCCCATCGTGTGTTGAACACCCAGCGTAAGGCTTTGTTCTGGATGCGTTGTAGTTTACGTCTGTTTGTCACAGCTGCTAGAGAGAGGGCTAATGGGCAGTAAGTTATTAGTGGACGGATGAGGGCTTTGTATAGATGTAGTTTCGTTTTTTGGGAGGCTTGCCATAGCTTGGACAGCCCCGACAGGGCCTTGGATGCAATGGCTTGCTTCTGGTTGATGTGTTTGTGTATTCGCATGTTGTAGCCAGGGAGCGTCACAACTCGGGAGTGTCGTGTGACACGGAGAAAAGGGTGTCAAGTGACACGGTTGTGAAGGAGCGTCATCACACAGAGAAAAGGGTGTCGAGTGACACGGTGGAGAAGGAGCGTCACAACTCGAATAAGTGTCGTGTGAGACACAGAGCGTCATTATAAGTGTCGTGTGAGACACAGAGCGTCATTATAAGTGTCGTGTGAGACACAGAGCGTCATTATAAGTGTCGTGTGAGACACAGAGCGTCATTATAAGTGTCGTGTGAGACACGGAGTTGATCATAATTTATTATTATACAAATGTTATTTATAATTTATTATTTTAGCATAGATATATATATTATTATTTTAAGACGCTAATAATTTATTATTGTAACATGTATATATATATATATATTTTAAATACCTCTAGACCAAAGATAGTTGTTTTTATATTATATTAAAGATTAATTGATTTTAATGTTGTATTATGTATCCCGAACTTTTATATTACTAACACTAATGTGAAAGTCCCAATTGGTGTTTTTGTAATATACGTGATACGGACAAGATGAGGAATTAGACATGTGCAGCATCTGAGTATCTTTATTTGTAGACGTTTCGCCCACTAGTGGCTTTATCAGTACAAATTCAGACACAATAGAAATACTAAAGAACAATATACGAAAGTCGAGTTAAACAGTTCCTCAGCCTTGGTGAAGGTAAGTGATTGTGCCTTCAGACAGACTACTTATTAATGGGTCGACAGAGGAGCGAAAGATATAAGTAGCGAAGTCTGCAAAGTTTTTTTTTTTTATCATGTCAAGCACTGGAACAATTACAGCAATTCTTTTCTCTCTCTCCTCTCCTCTTCTTCTCTCTCTCTCTCTCTCTCTCTCTCTCGTCTCTCTCTCTCTTTCTCTCTCTCTCTCGATATTTTCCTTATCTCTCCCTCCTTGCTTCCATGTTAACTCATTAAACTTAATGGTGATCAAGTTTTAGTTCAGTGAGTGCTCAAGAGCTTTGAGAAAAGTCTTATTACTGTATAGTTGACCCTGACGCCTCGCTGCCGGTAATTAAAATCTCAGTGGTAGACGAAGACCCTGTAATTTACGTCTATGTGAGTCTTCTGACGAAGGGAAAGGCGCCCACATATAATCGAGCGTCCATAAATACACACACTTCCGTTCTTACCAAGTACAAGGCAATTCACTTAATTCACTTCGTGTACATTTTTTTCGATAGCATGTACAGTGAGTGCATTACTTCCGCTCTTATTGCCTGGCATTTTCCCGAGAATTTTTTTTTTTTTGGCTCTTTTTAATCCCAGTTGGAGAATTTGTGTAAGATTAAACTCTATTAAACTTTACAGTTCATACGCTACTTCCACGAAGAATAAGACGTGTGAAACACGTAGATATATCTTTATTTCCCAAACTTTTAGAGCCTTGACAGTCGACGAACTTTTTAATATAATTAACCATTATTATAATAACGGTACATACTTTGATTTTGGAAAATGTTGCAGCGCTAACTAAGGGCAACTCCACGTCGCCTGGTGAGGATGGTATTACTTACAACATACTCAGATTGCTGTGTCGAGTATCAGGTAATCCATTACTTGAATTATATAACATGAGCTATGTAACTGGGGAGCTCCCTCAATCTTGGACCAACAGCCTCATCATTCCAATTCCTAAGCCCAATCAACAAAATGCATTTCGCCAATATCTCTTACTAGCTGCTTGTGTAAAACATTTGAGAGAATGATTCTTAATCGTCTCATGTACAGAATCAAACAATTTTTGTCTCCCCGGTTACATGGTTTCATGCATGGAAGGAGCGTGCATCATTGCATAGCCACCTTTCTCACCCTGCACACTGACAGCTCCTACACTACCTTCCTTGACCTTAAATCCGCTTTCGATGTAGCCAACCGACATGTAATAATTAGTGAACTTGCCAGAATGGATGTTGGAGGATGGCTTCTCCGCTGGATAAAGGCTACCTGTCCAACAGAAAATCGTCTGTGTTGTTCCAGGGACATAGAAGTGTAACTAAAGACTTTGAATTAGGAACCCCACAGGGAGGTGTGCTCAGTCCCACACTGTTCAATATTCTAATTAATGCATTACTTAATGCTATGCCTAGTCAGCCCCATAATTATGTGATTAGTTTTGCTGATGATATGATTCACACCACCGGATTCTCCAACACCCAAAACATTCTTAATCATGTACTAGCCTCGTGTCAGGACCTGGGGTTGATAATCTCTACTGATAAAACAAAGATACTCAATAGGCGTCCTCCTCGACAGAGAGGCACAGTTCGTCAGATCCAATTGCATGATGGGTCTCTTCTAGAATATGTAAGCAAATACAGGTATCTAGGCTTTGAGGTTCCACTACTTGGACCTGTTGTAACAAGACTTTGTCGCCAATACAAAGAACGACTAAGAGCACTTAGAGTTGTGGCAGGGCTTCACCCCAGGTATGGTGCTAATGTTAAAATTGTGAAAATGATGTATCTTGCTTATTAGATCATTGGTTGATTATGCTGCGCCACTACTTGCTCTTGTGTCTGACTGGAAGCTTGGAGGGCTGGAAAAACTGCAGAACGAAGCAAAGGATCATCCTAGGATGCCCTCGTACTGCCAAAATTTTAAATATGCAAAAAGAACTTGATATTCCAAGCATCAGAGATCGTGTTACTGAAAGAAATATCCTAATTGGGGTTAATATGCTCAGGCAAGCTCATTCAAACCCCTGCACAGAAGCCCTCCAAACTTTCCTCAGCACTGGTGAACACTCCTCCAGATGGATCGAAAAGACTGGAACCGACCTCCGCATGAATCAGATACATGATCTATGTCAAGTAAGGCAACAGCGGCACTTCTCCGCTCCATGGAATATTACCCCATTCCAAATTACCATTCCTCCATTTCCCCCCAAACTACTTCTTAAATCACAACCAAAACTTCGCCTTGAAGCCAAACATGAGGCCTTAAGCTGTATTGATAACTTAGTCACACAGCACACACTCTCGCAAATTATTTACGTTGATGGTTCTGTTCATCAATCCACTGGTGCAGCTGATAGTGCTGCTGTTGTCGTACAGAGTGATGGCTCTCTTAAAGAAATTGGAGCACGCATCAATAATTGGGCCTCTACCCTTCAGACAGAACTGTTTGCCATACTCCTTGCACTGAAATGCATCTATGTATCAAAGATTGACAGTTTAATTGTAACTGATTCTCTGTCATCCATAAATGCTCTCAACTCATTAAGCACAAATTGTGGCATGCTTGTGTCAGAAGCTAGACACAGGTATGGTAGGATTGTGGACAGTGGAGCCAGAGTGCACATGCTGTGGATTCCATCTCACATTGATCTTCAGATGCATGATAGAACTGATAAATTGGCTAAGCTGTATGCTTTCAAAGAGGGAGTAGATTAGAATCTTGGCTTGTCAGGTAGTAGTTTGAGAACAATAATACGAAAAGAACTTCAGCTGAATTTTATGGACTTAAGGCTCAGGGAGATTGACACCAGTGAGTCCATCTATCATCATTCTATCATGCAGGAGGAGCCACATGTCTATGGTGCATCCAACAAAATAAGCAGACTCTTGGATGTCACTACCACCCGGCTCCGGCTGGGTTACAAGTATCTTTGGCAGGTTAAATCACCACCACCAGATGTAGACCAAACGAAATGTAAACTTTGCCAGATGGATTATTGCCACACCCTGCGTCATTATGTACTGGAGTGCGATAAAATTAATGAATTTAGAAACAACTCACTCAGAAGTGTTCAAGAAATGGCTAAGTATTTTATCCACAGTGGTATATTACAGACCATTTGGAGAAATACCCTGACTTTGCTAGCTGTAAATAAAGCATTACCACATATGTGCATGTGTGTGTGTGTGTGTGTGTGTGAGTATGAGTGTGTGTGTGTGAGTGTGTGTGTGTACTCACCTATTTGTACTCGCCTATTTGTGGTTGCAGGGGTCGAGTCTTAGCTCCTGGCCCCGCCTCTTTACCGGTGTATGAGTGTGTGTGCGTGTGTGTATGTGTGTGTGTGTGTGTGTGTGTGTGTGGTGTGTGTGTGTGTGTGTGTGTGTGTGGTGTGTGGTGTATGAATTTGTATTGTGTGTGTGTGTGTGAGAGAGAGAGACTCAGCAATCAACATTTGCACCATAAACTCACTACAGTTGTGACCGGGTGTGGAAGTGTGAATTGCTCATTACTCTAAAATTTGTTCATGATTGCAGCCATGTATAAACGTAAGTAACCATTCTTACAGTATTCATTACCTTTGTAACTTGTGAGTTCATTACCTTTGTAACTTGTGAGTTCATTACCTTGTACCTAGTTCAGCCATCAAAACTTTGGAGCCCGGTCCCTGGACCCATTGTGTACCTCTGTAATCTGTAAATACCTTTGTAACTTGTCATGATTGTGACTAGACCTACCTGGAGTTCATTACCTTTGTAAATTGTGAGTTCATTACCTTTGTAAATTGTGAATTCATTACCTCTGTAACTTGCTCAGCTATCAAAACTTTGAGGCCCAGTCCCTGGACCCATTATGTACCTCTGTAATCTTTTGACTACCACCCACAGGATGGGTATGGGGTGCATAATAAACATATTAAACTAGGCCAGAGGAGCGCGGCCAGAGGAGCGCGGCCAGAGGAGCGCGGCCAGAGGAGCGCGGCCAGAGGGGCTAGACCAGGAGAGAACGGCCAGAGTAGCGCAACCAGAGTAGCACGATCAGAGCAGCACCACCAGAGTAACACCACCGGAGGAGCACCATCAGAGCAGCACCAAAAGAGTAACACCACCAGAGTAACAACTCCAGAATAAAACAATCAGAGCAGCACCACCAGAGCAGCACCACCAGAGCAGCACCACCAGAGTAACACAACCAGTGCAGCAGCACCAGAGCAGCACCACCAGAGCAGTAGCACCAGTGCAGCACCACCAGTGCAGCACCACCAGAGCAGCACCACCATAGCAGCACCACCAGAGCAGCACCACCAGAGCAACACCACCAGAGCAGCACCACCAGAGCAGCACCATCAGAGCAGCACCACCAGTGCAGCAGCACCAGAGCAGCACCACCAGAGCAGTAGCACCAGTGCAGCACCAGAGCAGCACCACCAGAGTAACACCACCAGAGCAGCACCACCAGAGCAGCACCACCAGAGCAGCACCACCAGAGCAGCACCACCAGAGTAACACAACCAGTGCAGCAGCACCAGAGCAGCACCACCAGAGCAGCACACCAGTGCAGCACCACCAGTGCAGCACCAACAGAGCAGCACCACCAGAGCAGCACCACCAGAGCAGCACCACCAGAGCAGCACCACCAGAGTAACACAACCAGTGCAGCAGCACCAGAGCAGCACCACCAGAGCAGTAGCACCAGTGCAGCACCACCAGTGCAGCACCACCAGAGCAGCACCACCAGAGCAGCACCACCAGAGCAGCACCACCAGAGCAGCACCACCAGAGCAACACCACCAGAGCAGCACCACCAGAGCAGCACCATCAGAGCAGCACCACCAGTGCAGCAGCACCAGAGCAGCACCACCAGAGCAGTAGCACCAGTGCAGCACCAGAGCAGCACCACCAGAGTAACACCACCAGAGCAGCACCACCAGAGCAGCACCACCAGAGCAGCACCACCAGAGTAACACAACCAGTGCAGCAGCACCAGAGCAGCACCACCAGAGCAGCACCACCAGTGCAGCACCACCAGTGCAGCCCCACCAGAGCAGCACCACCAGAGCAGCACCACCAGAGCAGCACCACCAGAGCAGCACCACAGAGCAGCACCACCAGAGTAACACAAACCAGTGCAGCAGCACCAGAGCAGCACCACCAGAGCAGCACCACCAGAGTAACACAACCAGTGCAGCAGCACCAGAGCAGCACCACCAGAGCAGTAGCACCAGTGCAACACCACCAGAGCAGCACCACCAGAGCAGCACCACCAGAGCAGCACCACCAGAGCAGCAATACCAGAGCAGCACCACCAGAGCAGCACCACCAGAGTAACACAACCAGTGCAGCAGCACCAGAGCAGCACCACCAGAGCAGTAGCACCAGTGCAGCACCAGAGCAGCACCACCAGAGTAACACCACCAGAGCAGCACCACCAGAGCAGCACCCCCCAGAGCAGCACCACCAGAGCAGCACCACCAGAGTAACACAACCAGTGCAGCACCACCAGAGCAGCACCAGAGCAGCAGCACCAGAGCAGCACCACCGGAGCAGCACCACCAAAGCAGCACCACCAGAGCAGCAGCACCAGAGCAGCACCATCAGAGCAGCACCACCAGAGCAGCAGCACCAGAGCAGCACCACCAGAGCAGTAGCACCAGTGCAGCACCACCAGAGCAGCACCACCAGAGCAGCACCACCAGAGCAGCACCACCAGAGCAGCACCACCAGAGCAGTAGCACCAGAGCAGCACCACCAGAGCAGCACCACCAGAGCAGCACCACCAGAGTAACACAACCAGTGCAGCACCACCAGAGCAGCACCAGAGCAGCAGCACCAGAGCAGCACCACCGGAGCAGCACCACCAAAGCAGCACCACCAGAGCAGCAGCACCAGAGCAGCACCATCAGAGCAGCACCACCAGAGCAGCAGCACCAGAGCAGCACCACCAGAGCAGTAGCACCAGTGCAGCACCACCAGAGCAGCACCACCAGAGCAGCACCACCAGAGCAGCACCACCAGAGCAGCACCACCAGAGCAGTAGCACCAGAGCAGCACCACCAGAGCAGCACCACCAGAGCAGCACCACCAGAGCAGCACCACCAGAGCAGCACCACCAGAGCAGCACCACCAGAGCAGTAGCACCAGAGCAGCACCACCAGAGCAGCACCACCAGAGCAGCACCACCAGAGCAGCAGCACCAGAGCAGCACCACCAGAGCAGTAGCACCAGAGCAGCACCACCAGAGCAGCACCACCAGAGCAGTAGCACCAGAGCAGCACCACCAGAGCAGCACCACCAGAGCAGCACCACCAGAGCAGCACCACCAGAGTAACACAACCAGTGCAGCAGCACCAGAGCAGCACCACCAGAGCAGTAGCACCAGTGCAGCACCACCAGTGCAGCACCACCAGAGCAGCACCACCAGAGCAGCACCACCAGAGCAGCACCACCAGAGCAGCACCACCAGAGCAACACCACCAGAGCAGCACCACCAGAGCAGCACCATCAGAGCAGCACCACCAGTGCAGCAGCACCAGAGCAGCACCACCAGAGCAGTAGCACCAGTGCAGCACCAGAGCAGCACCACCAGAGTAACACCACCAGAGCAGCACCACCAGAGCAGCACCACCAGAGCAGCACCACCAGAGTAACACAACCAGTGCAGCACCACCAGAGCAGCACCACCAGAGCAGCACCACCAGTGCAGCACCACCAGTGCAGCACCACCAGAGCAGCACCACCAGAGCAGCACCACCATAGTAACACAACCAGTGCAGCAGCACCAGAGCAGCAGCACCAGAGCAGTAGCACCAGTGCAGCACCACCAGTGCAGCACCACCAGAGCAGCACCACCAGAGCAGCACCACCAGAGCAGCACCACCAGAGCAACACCACCAGAGCAGCACAACCAGAGCAGCACCATCAGAGCAGCACCACCAGTGCAGCAGCACCAGAGCAGCACCACCAGAGCAGTAGCACCAGTGCAGCACCAGAGCAGCACCACCAGAGTAACACCACCAGAGCAGCACCACCAGAGCAGCACCACCAGAGCAGCACCACCAGAGCAGCACCACCAGAGTAACACAACCAGTGCAGCAGCACCAGAGCAGCACCACCAGAGCAGCACCACCAGTGCAGCACCACCAGTGCAGCACCACCAGAGCAGCACCACCAGAGCAGCACCACCAGAGCAGCACCACCAGAGCAGCACCACCAGAGCAGCACCACCAGAGTAACACAACCAGTGCAGCAGCACCAGAGCAGCACCACCAGAGCAGCACCACCAGAGTAACACAACCAGTGCAGCAGCACCAGAGCAGCACCACCAGGGCAGTAGCACCAGTGCAACACCACCAGAGCAGCACCACCAGAGCAGCACCACCAGAGCAGCACCACCAGAGCAGCAATACCAGAGCAGCACCACCAGAGCAGCACCACCAGAGCAGCACCACCAGAGCAGCACCACCAGAGCAGCACCACCAGAGCAGTAGCACCAGAGCAGCACCACCAGAGCAGCACCACCAGAGCAGCACCACCAGAGCAGCAGCACCAGAGCAGCACCACCAGAGCAGTATGCACCAGAGCAGCACCACCAGAGCAGCACCACCAGAGCAGCACCACAGAGCAGTAGCACCAGAGCAGCACCACCAGAGCAGCACCACCAGAGCAGCACCACCAGAGCAGCAGCACCAGAGCAGCACCACCAGAGCAGCACCACCAGAGCAGTAGCACCAGAGCAGCACCACCAGAGCAGCACCACCAGAGCAGCACCACCAGAGCAGCACCACCAGAGCAGCACCACCAGAGCAGCAGCACCAGAGCAGCAGCACCAGAGCAGCACCACCAGAGCAGTAGCACCAGAGCAGCACCACCAGAGCAGCACCACCAGAGCAGCACCACCAGAGCAGCACCACCAGAGCAGTAGCACCAGAGCAGCACCACCAGAGCAGCACCACCAGAGCAGCACCACCAGAGCAGCACCACCAGAGCAGCACCACCACAGCAGCAGCACCAGAAGCAGCAGCACAGAGCAGCACCACCAGAGCAGTAGCACCAGAGCAGCACCACCAGAGCAGCACCACCAGAGCAGCACCACCAGAGCAGCACCACCAGAGCAGCACCACCAGAGCAGCACCACCAGAGCAGCACCACCAGAGCAGTAGCACCAGAGCAGCACCACCAGAGCAGCACCACCAGAGCAGCACCACCAGAGCAGTAGCACCAGAGCAGCACCACCAGAGCAGCACCACCAGAGCAGTAGCACCAGTGGAGCACCACCAAAGCAGCACCACCAGAGTAACACCACCAGAGCAGCACCACCAGAGTAACACCACCAGACCGCAGAATTACTGCCACAATTCAGTTATGGTGAATATAACAACAAAGTTATAAGAGCGCACAGTCTGCAACAACACCAGCGACAGTAACAACTACAGTAACAACTACAGTAACTACAATAACTACAATAATAACTACAGTAACTACAATAACTACAATAACAACTACAGTAACTACAGTAACAACTACAATAACAACTACAGTAACAACTACAGTAACAACTACAATAGCTACAATACCAACAACTACAATAACAACTACAGTAAATACAATAACTACAACAACTACAGTAACAACAGCTACAATAACAACTACAATAACAACTACAGTAAATACAATAACTACAACAACTACAGTAACAACAGCTACAATAACAACTACAATAACAACTACAGTAAATACAATAACTACAACAACTACAGTAAACAGCATACAATAACAACTACAATAACAACTACAGTAAATACAATAACTACAACAACTACAGTAACAACAGCTACAATAACAACTACAATAACAACTACAGTAACAACTACAGTAACTGCAATAACAACACAGCCACAACAAACACAACCACAACAACGCAGCCACAACAACGCAGCCACAACAACACAGCCACAACAACGCAGCCACAACAACGCAGCCACAACAACACAGCCACAACAACGCAGCCACAACAACACAGCCACAACAACGCAGCCACAACAACACAGCCATAACAACACAGCCACAACAACACAGCCTCAACAACACAGCCACAACAACACAGCCACAACAACACAGCCACAACAACGCAGCCACAACAACACAGCCACAACAACACAGCCACAACAACGCATCCACAACAACAGCCACAACACACAGCCCAACAACACAGCCACAACAACACAGCCACAACAACACAGCCACAACAACACAGCCACAACAACGCAGCCACAACAACCAGCCACAACAACACAGCCACAACAACACAGCCACAACAACACAGCCACAACAAACAGCCACAACAACACCAGCCACAACAACGCAGCCACAACAACACAGCCACAACAACACAGCCACAACAACACGCTCCACAACAACACAGCCACAACACACGCCACAACAACACAGCCACAACAACACAGCCACAACAACACAGCCACAACAACACAGCCACAACAACACAGCCACAACAACGCAGCCACAACAACGCAGCCACAACAACGACAGCCACAACAACACGGCAACAACAACACGCTACAACAACAGCTACAAACACACAGCCACAAACGCAGCCTACAAACAACACAGCTACAACAACAAGCTACAACAAACTACACAACACAGCTACAAACAGCACGCTACAACAACACAGCTACAACAGCACTGCTATAACACAGCTACAACAGCACAGCTACAACAACACAGCTACAACAGCACAGCTACAACAACACAGCTACAACAGCACGCTAAAACACAGCTACAACAGCACAGCTACAAACAAACAGCTCAACAACACAGCTAACACACACAGCTACAACAACACAGCTACAACAGCACAGCTACAACAACACAGCTTACACAACACGCACAGCAAACAGCTGCAACACACAGCTACAACAACACAGCTACAACAACACAGCTACAACAACACAGCTACAACACACACAGCTACAACAACACAGCTACAACAACACAGCTACAACAACACAGCTCAACATCACAGCCACAACAACACAGCTACAACAACACAGCGCAACAACACAGCTCAACAACACAGCTAACAACAACACAGCTACAAAACACAGCTACAACAACACAGCTACAAACAACACACTACAAACAACACAGCTCACAACACCAGCTGCAACAACACAGCCACAACAACACAGCTACAACAACACAGCACAACAACACAGCTACAACAACACAGCTACAACAACACAGCTACAACAACACAGCTACAACAACACAGCTACAACAACACAGCCACAACAACACAGCTACAACAACACAGCTACAACAACACAGCCACAACAACACAGCACAACAACACAGCCACAACAACACAGCTCAACAACACAGCCACAACAACACAAGCTACAACAACACAGCCACAACAACACAGCTACACAACACAGCCACAACACACAGCCACAACAACACAGCACAACAACACAGCCACAACAACACAGCCACAACAACACAGCTACAACAACACAGCCACAACAACACAGCCTACAACAACACAGCCACAAACAACACAGCTACAACACACAGCCACAACAACACAGCACAAAACACAGCCACAACAACACAGCTACAACAACACAGCCACACAACACAGCTACACAACACAGCACAACAACAGCACAACAACACAGCCACAACAACACAGCTACACAACAACACAGCTCAACACAACACAGCTACAACAACACAGCCACAACAACACAGCCACAACAACACAGCTACAACAACACAGCCACAACAACACAGCTACACAACAACACAGCTACAACAACACAGCTACAACAACACAGCTACAACAACACAGCAACAACAACACAGCTACAACAACACAGCCACAACAACACAGCTACAACAACACAGCTACAAACAACACACAGCTACAACAACACAGCTACAACAACACAGCCACAACAACACAGCTACAACAACACAGCTACAACATACACAGCTCAAAACACAGCACAACAACACAGCTACAACAACACAGCTACAACAACACAGCACAACAACACAGCACAAACAACACAGCTACAACAACACAGCTACAACAACACAGCTACAAACAACACAGCTACAACAACACAGCTACAACAACACAGCACCAACAACACAGCTACAAACAAACACAGCTACACAACCACAGCTACAAACAACACAGCTACAACAACACAGCTACAACAACACAGCACAACAACACAGCTACAAAACAACACAGCTACAACAACACAGCCACAACAACACAGCTACAACAACACAGCTACAACAACACAGCTACAACAACACAGCTACAACAACACAGCTACAACAACACAGCTACAACAACACAGCTACAACAACACAGCCACAACAACACAGCTACAACAACACAGCTACAACACAGCTACAAACACAGCCACAACAACACAGCACAACAAACATAACAACACACGCTACAACAAAACAGCCACAACAACACAGCTACAACAACACAGTGCTAAAACACAGCTAAACAACACAGCTACAACACACAGCTACAAACACACAGCACAACAACACAGCTACAACAACACAGCCACAACAGCACAGCTACAACAACAAGCTACAACAGCACTGCTATAAACAACACAGCACAACACACAGCTACAAACAACACAGCTACAACAGCACAGCTACAACAACACAGCACAACAGCACAGCTACAACAATCACTGCTAAAACACAGCTACAGCCACACCAGCACAGCAACACAGCTACAACAAAAACAGCACAGCAACACAGCTACACAACACAGCTACAACAACACAGCCACAACAGCACTGCCACAACACTACAGTACAACAACACAGCTATACAGCTACAACACACAGCTACAACAACACAGCTACAACAACACAGCTACAGCAAAAACAGCTACACAGCACAGCTACAACAAACACCTACAACACACAGCTACAACACAGCTACACAACACACAAGCAACACACAGCTACACAACACAGCTACAGCAACACAGCTACAACAACACAGCTACAGCAACACAGCTACAACAACACAGCTACAACAACACAGCTACAACAACACAGCTACAACAACACAGCTACAGCAACACAGCTACAGCAACACAGCTACAACAACACAGCTACAACAACACAGCTACAACAGCACTGCTATAACACAGCTACAACAGCACACCTACAACAACACAGCTACAACAACAGCACAGCTAACACAGCACAGCTAAACACAGCTACAAAAGCACACCTACAACAACACAGCTACAACAACACAGCTACAAACAACACAGCTACAACAACCAGCTACACAACACAGCTACAACAACACAGCTACAACAACACAGCACAACGACACGCTACAAACAAGCACGCTGCTAACAACACAGCCACAACAGACACTCCACAACAACACAGCTACAACAACACAGCCACCAAACAGCTACAACAACACTGCTACAAAACACAGCTACAACACACAGCTACAACAACTCAGCAACAAACAACACAGCCACAACAACACAGCTACAACAACGCAGCTACAACAAACACAGCTACAACAACAGCAGCCACAACAACACAGCACAACAACACAGCTTACAACACCACACAGCTACAACAACACAGCCACAACAGCACGCCACAACAAGCACAGCTAACAACGACTGCCTATAAACACAGCACTACAGCACTGCAAACACAGCTACAACAACACAGCTACAACAACACAGCCACAACACACAGTACAGCCACAGCTACAAACACAGCTACAACAACAAGCTACAACTACAGAACACAGCTACAACAAACACAGCTACAACAACACAGCTCACAAACAAGCACAGCTACAACAACACAGCTACAACAGCACTGCTATAACAACAGCTACACAGCACACAACAAAGCACAGTACAACTACATACAACACAAGCCACAACAGTACAGCATACCAGCTACAACAACACAGCTACAACAGCACTGCTATAACAATACAACAGCACACCTACAAAACACAGCTACAACAACACAGCCACAACAGCACAGCCTACAACAACACAGCTACAACATACACAGCACAACACAAGCCCAACAACACAGCTACACAACACAGCTACAACAACACAGCTACAACAACACAGCTACAACAACACAGCACAACAACACAGCTAACAAACAGCATACTATAACACAGCTAACACAGCAACACGCTACAACAACACAGCTTACAACACACAGCTACAACAACAAGCCACAACACAGCTACACACACAGCTACAACAACACAGCTCACAACACACTGCTACAACACAGTACAACAGCACAACCTACAACAACACAGCTACAACAACACAGCACAACAGCACAGCCACAACAACACAGCTACAACAACACGCAAACAACAGCAAACAGCACAGCACAACACAGCTAAACACAGCACAACACAGCCCAACAACACAGCTACAACAACACAGCTACAACAACACAGCCACAACACCAGCTCACAAACACAGCTACAACAACACAGCACAACAACACAGCTACAACAACACAGCTCACAACAACACAGCTACACTACAACACAGTCACAAAGCACAGCTACAACAACACAGCTACAACACAACCAGCAAACCACAGCTACAGCAACACAGCTACATCACAGCTATACACATACAACACAGCTGAAAACAACACAGCTACAACAGCACAGCTACAACAACACAGCACAACAACACTACGACAACAGCTAGCCAAACAGCACAACACACAGCAGCACTGCAACACAGCTACAATCAACAGCTGCAAAACACACAGCTACAATACACAGCTACAACAACACAGCCACAACACAAGCTACAGCAACACAGCTACAGCAAAACATGCTACAACAACACAGCTGCAACAACACGCTACAACAACACAGCTGCAAAAAAGCTACAAAACACAGTCAACAACACAGCTATACAAAACAACACAGCTACAGCAACACAGCTAAGCAACACAGCTACAAAAACACAGCTACATCAGATCTGCAAAAGCACAGCTAAACAACACAGCTGAAACAAACACAGCTACAACAGCACAGCTACAACACATCAGCCACAAACAACTATAGCAACACAGCTACAACAATTTCAGCTACAACAACACAGCTACAAAAACACAGTGCATCAACACAGCTACACAACCAACTACAGCAAATACACAGCTACAACAACACAGCTGCACAACACAGCTACAGCAACACAGCTACAGCAACACAGTTACAACAACACAGCGCACAAACACAGCTACAACAACACAGCTCAAAACACAGCTACAACAACACAGCTGCAACAACACAGCTACAACAAAGCCAAAAAATACAGTACAACAAGAACAGCAACACACAGCTACAACAACACAGCTACATCAACACAGCTACAACACACAGCTACAACAACAGCACAGAAACAAGTACACAAGAGCTACAATAATCAGACATACTCAGCAGCAGTCATAAAACAGTAAGACAATTCAGCTACAACAACAACACTGCGAAGCATTTGCCCATCCAGAAGACTTACAGCTACGCAACACCTAATCATTCCAGGTGGCCAACCGCTACACACAGTCATACAAGACAAGATAGAGGAGAAGGAGACGACAAACAGTGACACAAAGCTACAAATCGAAGCTAAAACGACACTGCAGGAAACAGCTGAACCGGAACAGAGCAAAAACTCAGTACTAGGAAAAGAGAGAAACACGCGAATGAACATCAAGAAGCGAAACAAGGATCGAGTGACTAGAGCAAGACAGAAAAAAACAGATAGTTACACAGAAGCACAAGAATGTCAGCTGGAAAGACAAAAGCGAGTAGTAGGCTAGAACAGAAAAACTGTCGGCCGGCTCTGAAGAAGTGACTAAAAAGTACGCAATTCGTTATTCCAGGGAAATATTTATATCAGCCTCGGAAGATAGAGGGAAGAGACTGAGCAAAGGTGAAAGAAAATCGATAGTGAACGAATGAGAGGAAAGAGATGATACGGATAGAGAAAGAGGATGAGTGAGGTGGAAGAGAGGAAAGAGGATGAGTGAGGCTGGAAGAGAGGAAGAGGATGATGAGCTGAAGAGAGGAAGGGATGAGTGAGGGTGGAAGAGTGGAAAGAGGATGATTGAGGCTGGGTAGAGAATAGAGGATTGTGAGGCTGTGAAGAGTAGGAAAGAGGATGGTGATGCTGAAGAAGAAAGGATGATTGAGCTGAAGAGAGGAAAGAGGATGATGAGGCTGGAAGAGAGGAAGAGGTGAGTGGGCTGGAAGCGAGGAAAGAGGATGATGAGGCTGGAGAGAGGAAAGAGGTTGGTGAGGCTGGAAAGAGGAAAAGATTGAGGGTGGAGAAGGGAAGGTGGTGAGGTGGAAGAGAGGAAAGAGGATTTGGGGAGGCTGAAGAGAGGAAAGAGGATGATAGGCTGAAGAGAGGAAAGAGGTTTTTGGGCTGGAAGAGAGGAAAGAGGATGTGAGGGCTGGAGAGAGGAAAGAGGTGAATGAGGCTGAAGAGAGGAAAGAGGATGAAAGAGGCTTGGAAAGAAGGGGGTGTGAGGGCTGGAAAGAAAGAAGGAATACTAAAAGAAAGAGGATGAATAGGCTGAAAAGAAAGATATGAGGCTGGGAGAGGAAAAATTACGGCTGAAAGAGGGAAAAGGTTTATGACTTTGGAAAAGAAAAGATATGAGGGGAGGGGAAGGGTGGTGGAAGAAGAATGGATAAGACGAAGAGGAAACATGTCTGGAGAATGAAACTAATAAGGTGAGGAGGAAAAGGATGAGTGAGTCCGAAAAAAAGTTTTTAGAAAGACATGGAACTAAAAACAGAAAACGCTCAAAATCCTTTGACTCAGCCTGTGCCAATTAAAGTTTCATTTTTATTTCCGTCCAGGGTAAAGGCGACACCAAAAGACACAATTCCCAAAGAGTAACAAACCGGTGTGAATTTGTTATAAAAAGATGGGGTAATTTTAAATTGATTGAGACAGTGAAAGCTTTTTGGTCAGGGCGACCAAAAGCTCCAACTGATTTGGTTATCATAAGACTACGCCCTCGTCAGGAAAACTGTCTGTTCCTGACAAAACTTTTCCTCAAAAAAAACAGTAAAAGGGAAGGATTGAATCACGGCGATTGATTTCACGGTCAAAGCTTTCCGTCGAAACGTCATCAGGAGAACTGTGGAAACTGAGAGAAGAAACAAAAAATAATAACCTGCTAGCGGATGGCCTTCATACACGTTTTCTTTCACAAAATTTCCAGTACAGGTAAACATGATCTATACGAGTCTATTACCAGAAAAAATCTTAAACAGCTAATCAATAGGACTGTGAGGTAAATATTCATAATAATGGAGTGTCCCTCGACAAATTATTTATTCCTTTTTTTTTTGCATATTTATTCAGTAGGATGTTACCTAAATTCGTCCTTAAATTCTGACAACTCATTGGTTTACAATAGAAAGAATTCGCCAGTTTTAAAATATAAAGTGAAAAGTCTAGAAGCAGTGCAAACACGCAAATATTAAATGAAACAACAGAAATTCAGACGAAGAGGAGAAACTGCCTCTGAAAAATTTATACCTTTAAGTTATCCACAAATTAAATTCAAATTTACCTTTTATTAATCAAGGCTGTATGACCCTTGTGAGTTTAGAGTTTAGTTATGATCGTAATAATAATAATACTGCTATTAATCCCTAACAATTGATAATTATTCTCAATGACAGGATTCAATCATGTCAGGTTTGTGACGAACTCTTATTTATCAGTTTACATTTGTACTTATAATGTTACAACAAATTCGTTATTTTGATTCTTGAGTTAAAGGTTTTCAATCATTGTAAGTTCTTTACGTTAACCTTGCACTCTAATGAGTGCGTTGGATTTGTTTTATTTTCCGTTTCAGTTTCACCATAGCGTAGTAAATGCATTTTGATGTTACTGATTATGGTATTGTATTCTGTGGTCTACTGGAGACATGGCTAGTGTTAGCTGTGAGATTTGCTGTGCCCCTTTCCTACAAATCCTAATATCGTCTGCAATAGATAATATGTTATGCTTAATAGAGAGAAATTAAAATATTTCTTATGAAGAATGTGAATGTTTAATTTGGGAAATGTTTGGGTTTCTCTTCATCCTCTCTATTTGTACCTTGTTTACATTCTAATTCATTTTTTTCTCCTGTAAGTGTGTCTTCCTTTTCCCCTTCTTCTTCTGCCCTCCCTTTGTCAGACTCTGTTTATTGGCTCCTTACATTCTCCTTTAGCCTCTCGTTGACTGTTTCGCTTCTCCCCTCTGGCTTCTCCTTATCTGCTCTTCTAGAACCTCTCCTCTCCTCTCCAACTATCCTACTCCCCTCATCTTATTCCTTTCCTTCCACTACTCTCTCTCCCCTCATGTCTTCCCCTCTGCATAACGTCACGAGCGACGCATCACATCAGCTTCCGGCAATGACCTGAACGTGACCAAGAGTTGATCTGAGAGACGACAACGTTGTACTGACCCTCTACACAATGTCAGGCCACCACTCACTCCTCTAGGACCACCAGAGTACCATGGATAGACCCACCCCTCACTCCTCTAGAACTAGCAGTTCTGTGACTAGAACCATCTCTTATTCCTCTAGGACAACCAGAGACCCACCCTGCACTCCTCTAAGACTACCAGAGTATTGTGGCTAGATACATTCTCCATGTATCTAGGTTCCCAAGCAACACACTGTAGAAATACAAAAAGTTCTTCAGGCAACACATTGTAGTAATACAACAAATGGTTCTCGGTCTTCATAACAGTAACCTTGGACAAGAGTCACACATAGGTCGCTACAGTCCTACAATGGTAGCCACAACCCAATAATAGTAATCACAGGTCTACAACGGACTCTACAGCCCCACAATGGGATATATAGCTCTACAACTGTAGTCACCACTACAAAATGGTCACTAAAGCCCTTTAACTGTCGAGACAGTTTCACAGCAGTTGCTACAGACTAGAGATGTATCGGATATCGGCATCTACGGAACATCCGCACAATTTCTTGCGTCTGCATCTGCATTTTACTGTAAACAGATATCTGCATATGCATCCGCATCCGCAAAATGAGCAAGACATCCTCATATACATCCACATCCACGGATATCGAAGTTTTCACATCCGATACATCTCTACTACAAACTAGCAACTCCTGCTACGGCCTAACAACGCCTGCTACAGCCTAGCAACGAGTGCTACAGCCTACCAACGCCTGTTACAGTCGCACAAAAACTGCCCAAAACTGCCAGAGTTCTATGTAAAAGTAATGTAAGTTAGGCAAGAGAGAGAGGGATCTGTGGACTGTAAGAAGGCGTTCAATAGAGTAACCTACAAAAAACTAGGATAAAGTCCAGAGCAACAAGCAGGAATAACAGGTAACGCACTACTGTGAATTAAGGAACACTTAGCAGGCAGGAAACATCAATTTATTATCCTGATGGAGATGCCAGGGTGAGCCAGTGTGACGAATGGTGTTACCAGAACTAGTACCAGAACAGTTTTTGTGTGTGTTAACATCATGAAAGAATAAACTGAGTCAGAGGTGTCCTCAGTTCGTAGACTTTGAATGAGGGGTACGAACAATAACAATCCAGAAAAGACTGCTCATACTTATATATGAATAAACAGTGGGATGGAAGAGGGGATCGATCCGCGGACCACAGATTGACAAGCTGGCGCATTAACACCTCATCAATCTGAACGTAACCAAATATATATGTCGTGCCGAATAGGTAAAATTGGTCAATTAGCAAGAACTCGTTTAAAATTAAGTCCTTTCTAAAATATTCTCTTATACTTTTAAAGACTTTTGTCATTTATGTTTATGTAAAAATTAATAATTTTGTACCAAAAGACTCTTAGAAGACTTACCTAACTTTATTAAAACAATATTATATATATATATATATTATATATATATATATATATATATATATATATATATATATATATATATATATATATATATATATATATATATATAATATATATTATATATATATATATAAAATATATATATATATATATATATATATATATATATATATATATATATATATATATATATATATATATATATATATATATATATATGTATATATATATGTATATATATATGTATATATATATGTATATATATATAATATATATATATATATATAATATATATATATATATATATATATATATATATATATATATATATATATATATATATATTAGAAAATTCTTACACGTCTAAAAATTCAACGTATTTTATGAATATAATAATTATGCATAGTGAATAAATCCCATGAGCCGCGGAGGGCCTCGCCCACCAGCACACATTTTCTCAATATTTTTTTCATTTTTCAGAGTCACTTTTCCGGTTGTGGATGTAAGGATGTGGGTGGAAAAGTTCCCGGAAAAACTAGGTCATATACCTTAGTCCCCCCCGCCCTGTATGACTTATCACACGAATACACAATGTAGGAGTCACTCCAGGCACAGATTACATGGTCTTTCACAGATTGTGGTATCTCCTGGTGTAAGCCATAAAGCCTCGGTTAAGAGCCATGTACATATCTCCCAGGCGCTGCACAAATCCCTGCAAATGAAATAGCTGGAATCGGCTCAAACTTTCTGGAATCCAGGGCTTGGTCTCGGCGCGTCAGCTCTGGCGGTCCTGAGAGCCAGATAAATAAGCTCGCCTCAGGTAATAGAGGCTGCCATATGGACTTGTTCCTGGTTGGAGACGCACAGGATGGGACATAGAAAGTGCTGGCAGTAAAAATGATGTTGAAGGTCGCTACCTGCTGGAAGGAAGGTGGAAATCCAAGTCGGAGGAGTTGTTATTAGTGACAAAGTAAGAACTCACATGTTTGTGGTTGCACGAGTCGAGTCATTGTTCCTGGTCCCCGCATCTTCGCTGATCGGTACTAGGTTCACTCTCTCCCGGCTCCAAGAGCTTTATCATACCTCTTCTTAAAACTGTGTATGGATCATGCCTCTTCTACTACACTCTCCAGATTGTTCCACTTCTTGGCAACCCTAAGCCTAAGGAAATACTTCCTAACATCCCTATTACACATCAGAGTTTCCAAAATTCATTTGTGCTCTCTTGTTGCTGTATAACATCTCTCAAACATTGTGTCCCTCTTCACCTTATTAATTCCTTTCAGTATTGTATGCCGTTATTTTGTCTTCTCTATTCCTCCTGTCCTCCAGTGCCACCGAGCTCCCTTAAACTCTCCTCATAGGACATACCCCTGGGCTCCGGGACTAGTCTTGTTACAAACTTTTGCACTTTCTCTAATTTCTTGACGTGTTTGATCAGGTGTGGGTTCCATACTGGTGCTGAATACTCCAATATCGGCCTGACGTACATGGTGTACAGTGTCCTGAATGACTCCTTACTTAAATGTCGAAACTCTGTTCTTAGGTCTCCAGAATGAACATATGCTGCAGTTGTGTGTGTGTGTGTGTGTGTGTGTGTGTGTGTGTGTGTGTGTGTGTAAGACTACTATTTAATTATGTATCTTAAGTTGCAAGAGTTGATCTGCAGCTCCTGGGCTCTGCTTCTTAGCTAAGAATGGACCGGTTCGATTTAGTTGCCCTATGCATATACTTGATTAGCCTGGCACTTTCTTTTAAAACACAAATAACGGAGAGAGAGCGAGACTGGTAAGTACGTTACCTGGAAGCATTCACTATTGTCTCACATAACTGAAGGTTAAGCTTCCATCCATGTAAGTCTATCTTTGATTACCTGGAGCATTTTGTAAGTCATCATGACTGCTTGTGAGTTACAATTTGCCATTGTCAGTAGAGGTTGTATTTACGTTCTCGTTAGAAGGCAAGAGAGATATCAAAGCTGGAAAATACATGATGATCCTTTACTGTCTGCACAGATTTAATGAAGTATGTAAACAACGGTATATTTAAACTTGTTGGCATGTTTTCTGGCCAACTTAACAAAGTTCTCCATGACTGAACTATTGTTACAATAAACACTGACGTGCTTTTATTGTGTACCTGTGGGTCAGTGGCGTCTCCCCCTTTTTCTTATATGGTTGTAATGGTTACGAACTCACTGCAAATAGCAACAACTTGGCTAGTCAGGCAGTCGTTAGGGAAGTGTAGCCAAAGAGGAAAATGACTATTGAAATAATTTACCCATGAGGGTCAATAGCTTGGGATAACTCAAGAGAGCCACGCTGTATGACTTAAGTTCATTTTGGCCCCTAGGTCCATCCCCAGGATGCCACCCACAAAATTCGACTAATATCCAAGTACAAATTTACTGCTAGAGGAAATGGGGCAGCCGGTGTTAGATGTGCCTTTTCGTCTCACCTTGCCCAGGATGCAACCCTTAACAGTCGACTAACACTATAGTACCTATTTACTATAAGGTGAACAGGGGTAGCAAGTGTCAGGAGACTCGCTTATATGTCTAGTTTAACCTAAGGGTTAACCTAGATGGCTGTGGTTGTACCACTGTACACTACAGGTCGAACAATTGAAGAACTCGGGGAAACTGGTCATATGTGTGACAATAGAGTTGTAGACGAGTGTAACAAACTGACAAGTAGCGGCATTGAAGATACTACCTTCTAAAATTTAAAATATAATACAGATATTCCTTTATTGCTTCCCATGAAAGCAACAGGTCATAGCATGGAGGAACACTGCAGAAGGCTTACTGGTCTATGTAGACATGCCTCAATATTCCTCACCTGACATTTTACGTCACCACTCTCCTTAATTATAGGTATATATTCTCTCTTCAAATAGATTTCCTTGTGACTTGATAAATCCCACTGGATGGGCGAAACGTTGTCAATAAAAGATCACATTATACTACATATGGTCTCTTTTTTCTACCTATGGGGATAATTTTTCAAGTCCCATTGCCTTAGGTCAAGTTCCTTTAGTGGATTCAACACTTCCTTTTTTGTTTTGATGTTTTCTAGTTCCTGATAATCTGCTCTGAACACAGTGCCTTTAGACAGCACTCCGCTCGCTCTCAGTCTTCTGATAATGTCTTCAAATGCTTTAATTATACTCCATTAGTCTCTGCTCTTCATGCTTATTACTTGGCTGAGGTGCCAAGTGATGCTGAGGCGCCAGGTGATGCTGAGGCGCCAGGTGATGCTGAGGCGCCAGGTGATGCTGAGGCTCCAGGTGATGCTGAGGCTCCAGGTGATGCTGAGGCGCCAGGTGATGCTGAGGCTCCAGGTGATGCTGAGGCGCCAGGTGATGCTGAGGTTAGCCCCGGTCAGTGTTGTGTTAGGGGTTATTTGAGAATGCTAAGCAAGGTTGTAGTGGTAGCCGCGGCGAATGTGGTTTTAAGATGCAATAAGTGAGAATTACGTCCCTCCAGAGCAGCTTAAAGTGTCGCTGCGACAACTCGCGGCTCTTGGCGTCTTTGTACGACACCACAGACACTCGAAATATTGAAAACCCTGCAAAAGACTCCGGCAAAATTGTAGAGGTAAGGCTGATATGTGAAATAATTTAGACTTCTTGCAGATTTCTTCTCCTCCCGATGACTGTACCAGCTGTAGTTTACTTGCTCAAGTTGTTTTGTGTATTAACCCTTGTAGGTAACTACCCATCCCTCTCTCTCGTATCTTACTTCTGTCGCCTTGAGGAACAAGACAGGATTTACCGTCTCTAGAGCCGTGTTGGTTATCATGTATTAGCCTATTCCTTGTTTGTGTGTGTATGTACTCACCTATTTGTGGTTGCAGGGGTCGAGTCTTAGCTTCTGGCCCCGCCTCTTCACCGGTTGCTACTGGGTCCTCTCTCTCCCCGCTCCATGAACTTTATCAAACCTCGTCTTAAAACTATGTATGGTTTCTGCCTCCACTACGTCACTTTCTAGGCTATTCCACTGCCTGACAACTCTATGACTGAAGAAATACTTCCTAATATGTCTCTGACTCATCTGTGTCTTCAACTTCCAATTGTGACCTCTTGTTTCTGTGTCCCCTCCCTGGAACATCCTGTCTTTGTCCACCTTGTCTATTCCGCGCAGTATTTTATATGTTGTTATCATGTCTCCCCTAACCCTCCTGTCCTCTATGTGTGTATGTGTGTGTGTGTGTGTGTGTGTGTGTTTTACCTACTACTTAGATTCGCCTGCTTGTCATTACACGAGTCGAATATCACCTCTTGGCCCCGCCTCTCCGCTGGCTGCTTCTTGGTTCACTCTCTCTTGGATGAGTGAGTTCTTTCAAGCCTGTTTTTAAATCTATGTATGGATCCTCCCTCGTCAACTTCGCTACCAAGAGCGTTTCACTTCTTGACCACTCTAACGCTAAAGAAGTATTTCCAAACATTCCTGTGATTCATCTGTGTTTTAACTTCCAGCTGCGTTCTCGTGTTCCCGAGACCTCCCACTCAGACTCGCAAAGTCTATTTGAGAGGCAGCCCACTTTCCAGCTTGTTTACATTCTTTGCGAGATGCGAGTTCCATACTGGCTCTGCCTACTCCATGACGGGCCTTATGTATGCCGTGTAAAGAGTCGCTGATGGCTGCAGTCTTCCACCCTACTTCCAACGTTTGCTTTATTTCTAAATCATAGAATATGTGGGTAGTACCTCACTGGATGGTTGCTGTCTACCAGCCTACTACCTGGGATGTATTTTTCACAGTCGTATGACATGAGGGTAGTACCTCACTGGATGGTTGCTGTCTACCAGCCTACTACCTGGGATGTATTTTTCACAGTCGTATGACATGAGGGTAGTACCTCACTGGATGGTTGCTGTCTACCAGCCTACTACCTGGGATGTATTTTTCACAGTCGTATGACATGAGGGTAGTACCTCACTGGATGGTTGCTGTCTACCAGCCTACTACCTGGGATGTATTTTTCACAGTCGTATGACATGAGGGTAGTACCTCACTGGATGGTTGCTGTCTACCAGCCTACTACCTGGGATGTATTTTTCACAGTCGTATGACATGAGGGTAGTACCTCACTGGATGGTTGCTGTCTACCAGCCTACTACCTGGGATGTATTTTTCACAGTCGTATGACATGAGGGTAGTACCTCACTGGATGGTTGCTGTCTACCAGCCTACTACCTGGGATGTATTTTTCACAGTCGTATGACATGAGGGTAGTACATCCCTGGATGGTTGCTCTCTACCCACCAGATATGCCACACAACACACTGCCGGTAGTAACGTAATATATAATGTAATTAGAGCATATGACCCAACATCGCTCACAGCCCTCAGAAAACTAATTTCCGAAACCAGTGAAAAATAAAATACGATCCCGTGTTCATTTCAACACGATGGTCATGGAGGCCCAGATGATTGTTTTTCTTAATTGGATTAATTGAAAGTAACTGTGACAGAAAAAGAACGAGGGGAAAAATATGATGGATCAGAGGGTGAAGATGAAGTGTACTGAGTGTGGGAGATTTAGGTAAGACTGTTAGAGTTAATTAGTGATATTATTCTCTAATTAAACGTGAATTGCTTTCAAACGTGATTAGTGAATATGTGAAGACCAGCACACCAACGTACATACCCGCGTGACATGACACATACATGACACACACACACACACATGCACGCACACACACACACACACACACATGACACACACACACACAAATGACACACACACAAATGACACACACACAAATGACACACACACAAATGGCACACACACGAACACACACTCAAACACACACACACACACACACACACACACACACACACACACACACACACACACACACACACACACACACACACACACACACACACACACACACACACAAATGACACACACACACATATGAGACACACACACAAATGACACACACACAAATGACACACAAATGACACATACAAATGGCACACACATAAATGACACACACACACACACACACACACAAATGACACACACGCACAAATGACACACACACATACACAAATGATACACACACACGCACACACAGATCACACACACACACACACACACACACACACACACACACACACACACACTCACACACACACACTCATGGTTCAGGGAGAGTGACCTAGTAGCGACCAGTGAAGAGGCGGGGACAGGAGCTTGGACTCGACCTCTGCAACCTCAACTAGGTGAGTAACTAGGTGAGTACACACACACACACACACACACACTAATGAGAAAACCAGAAAAAGCCCTTGGTTCACCTAATGAGGCAGGGAGACCAAAACTAAGTGTGCTAGAGAATAGAAAACGTATAGAATACAAAGGACCCAGGAAAATAAGGAGATAGGTCGAAGAGCCAGAAACGAATTTGCACAGATATGGAGAGAGGTCCAGCGACAAAATGAAAATGACATAGCATCGAAAGCCAAGTCTGACCCGCTGTTGTACAGCCACATCAGGAGGAAAACAGTCAAGGACCAAGTAATCAGGCAGAGGAAGGAAGGAGGGGAGTTTACAGGAAACGTTTGAGAAATATGTAAAGAGCTCAACACAAGATTTAAGGAATATTTTCAGTGGACATAAAAAGGACTCCCAGAAGTCGGAATAGTGGGGTACACCAACATGTGCTGGACACAATACACACAACCGAGGAGGTGAAGAGGTTGCTAAGTGAACTAGATACCTCAAAGGTGTTGAGACCGGACATCTCTCCGTTGGTCATGAGAGAGGGAGCAGAGGTACTGTGTGTGCCACTAACAACAATCTTCAACACATCTATCGATAAGGGGCAACTACCTAAGGTGTGGAAGACAGTAAATGTAGTCCCAGTTTTAAAGAAAGGAGACAGATATGCAGCATTAAATTACTGACCAATGTCACTGACAAGTATAGTATGCAAAGTCATTGAGAAGATTATCAGAAGAGTGGTGGAGCACCTAGAAAGGAATGAGCTTATCAACGATAACCGGGACGGTTTCAGGGAATTTAAATGCTGTGTCATAAACCTACTGGAGTTTTACGACAAGGTGACGGAAGTAATACATGAGAGAGAGAGGGGGGTATAGATTGCATTTTCTTGGACTGCAAGAAGGCTTTCGACACAGCTCTTCAAAAGAGATTAGTGTAAAAGCTAGAGAATCAGGTAGTTATAATAAGGAAGGCACTACAGTGGATCAGAGAATACCTGACAGGAGGACAAGAACAAGTCATTGTACGTGACAAGGTGTGGGCGCCTGTGACGAGTGGGGTTCCACATGGGTTAGTCCTAGGACAGGTGCTGTTATGGTATATGTGAATGACGCGACGGAAGGGATAGACTCGGATTTCCCCCTGTTTGCAGGCTATGTGAAGCTAATGAGGAGAATTCAATCGGATGAGGATCAGGCAGGACTACAAAAGGATCTTGATAGGCTGCAAGCCTGGTGAAGCAACTGACTTGTTTAGTTTAACCCATCAAGTGCAAAGTCATGAAGATTGGGAAAGGGCGAAGAAGACCGCGGACAGAGTACAGGATAGGTGGCCAAAGACTGTAAGCCTCACTGAAGGAAAAGGATCTTGGGGTGAATATTATACCGAGCATCTCCTCAAGTGCACATCAACCATACAGGCGCCTGGCAAACCTAAGAATAGCGTGCCGACACCTCACGACTCTGTACACAGTGTACGTCAGGCCCATATTGGAGTATGCAGCACCAGTTTGAAACCCACATCTGGTCAAGCACGTCAAGAAATTAGAGAAAGTGCAAAAGTTTGAAACAAGAGTAGTCCCAGAACTAAGGGATATGTCCTACGAGGAGAGGTTACCGAAAATCGACCTGACGACACTGGAGGACAGGAGGGATTGGGGGGACATGATAACGACATATAAAATACTGAGAGGAATTGACAAGGTGGATAGGGACAGAATGTTCCAGAGATGGGACACAACAACAAGGGGTCACAGATGGAAATTGAAGACTCAAATGAATCACAGGGATGTTAGGAAGTATTTCTTTAGTCACAGAGTTGTCAGGAAATGGAATAGTCTGGAGAGTGATGTAGTGGAGGCAGAATCCATACATAGTTTTAAGAAGAGGTATGATAAAGCCCATGGAGCAGAGAGTGGACCTAATAGAGACCAGTGAAGAGGCGGGGCCAAGAGCTGTTAATCGACTCCTGTAACCACAATTAGGTGAGTACACACACTGAACTGGATAACGTATGCATATAAAGTAAAAAAAACATTAATTAACAAAACATTTCAACAGAGTTAAGACTGGCAGATCATCCTTTGTAGGTCATATTACAAACTAATCCAGCGCTCACTTTTATAGGATAAATATAAATATCGAAAGTTAATTCCACTCACTGTTGTCACCCTTCAGGCTTGTATATACATGTTGTCTGGTACTGTTGTCACCCTTCAGGCTTGTATATACTTGCTGTCTGTTGCTGTTGTCACCCTTCAGACGTATATATTAGTTCTTGGTGCTGATGTCACTCTTCAGACTTGTATATACTTGTTGTCTGATACTGTTGTCACCCTTCAGACTCGTATATACTTTTTGTCTGGTGCTGTTGTTACCCTTCAGACACGTAAATACTTGTTGTCTGTTGCCGTTCTTACCCTTCAGACGTATATATTAGTTCTTGGTGCTGTTGTCACCCTTCAGACTTGTATATACTTGTTGTCTGGTGCTGTTGTCACCCTTCAGATATGTAAATACTTGTTGTCTGTTGCCGTTGTTACCCTTCAGACGTATATATTAGTTCCTGGTGTTGTTGTCACCCTTCAGACTTGAATATACTTGTTGTCTGGTACTGTTGTCACCCTTCAGACGTATATATTAGTTCTTGATGCTGTTGTCACCCTTCAAACTTGTAAATACTTGTTGTCTGGAGTTGTTGCCACCCTTTAGACTTGAATATACTTGTTGTCTGGTACTGTTGTCACCCTTCAGACGTATATATTAGTTCTTGATGCTGTTGTCACCCTTCAGACTTGTAAATACTTGCTGTCTGGTACTGTTGTCACCCTTCAGACGTATATATTAGTTCCTGGTGTTGTTGTCACCCTTCAGACGTATATGTTAGTTCCTGGT
The DNA here is from genome assembly GCF_026875155.1 of Cherax quadricarinatus. Classification (NCBI taxonomy): domain Eukaryota; kingdom Metazoa; phylum Arthropoda; class Malacostraca; order Decapoda; family Parastacidae; genus Cherax; species Cherax quadricarinatus. The sequence continues at coordinate 98,900 of NW_026467082.1, forward strand.
GTTGTTGTCACCCTTCAGACTTGTATATACTTGTTGTCTGGTACTGTTGTCACCCTTCAGACTCGTATATACTTGTTGTCTGGTGCTGTTGTTACCCTTCAGACACGTAAATACTTGTTGTCTGTTGCCGTTCTTACCCTTCAGACGTATATATTAGTTCTTGGTGCTGTTGTCACCCTTCAGACTTGTATATACTTGTTGTCTGGTGCTGTTGTCACCCTTCAGACATGTAAATACTTGTTGTCTGTTGCCGTTGTTACCCTTCAGACGTATATATTAGTTCCTGGTGTTGTTGTCACCCTTCAGACTTGAATATACTTGTTGTCTGGTACTGTTGTCACCCTTCAGACGTATATATTAGTTCTTGATGCTGTTGTCACCCTTCAAACTTGTAAATACTTGTTGTCTGGAGTTGTTGCCACCCTTTAGACTTGAATATACTTGTTGTCTGGTACTGTTGTCACCCTTCAGACGTATATATTAGTTCTTGATGCTGTTGTCACCCTTCAGACTTGTAAATACTTGCTGTCTTGTACTTTTGTCACCCTTCAGACGTATATATTAGTTCCTGGTGTTGTTGTCACCCTTCAGACGTATATGTTAGTTCCTGGTGTTGTTGTCACCCTTCAGGCTTGTATATACTTGTTGTCTGGTACTGTTGTCACCCTTCAGACTCGTATATACTTGTTGTCTGGTGCTGTTGTTACCCTTCAGACATGTAAATACTTGTTGTCTGTTGCCGTTCTTACCCTTCAGACGTATATATTTGTTCTTGGTGCTGTTGTCACCCTTCAGACTTGTATATACTTGTTGTCTGGTGCTGTTGTCACCCTTCAGACATGTAAATACTTGTTGTCTGTTGCCGTTGTTACCCTTCAGACGTATATATTAGTTCCTGGTGTTGTTGTCACCCTTCAGACTTGAATATACTTGTTGTCTGGTACTGTTGTCACCCTTCAGACGTATATATTAGTTCTTGATGTTGTTGTCACCGTTCAAACTTGTAAATACTTGTTGTCTGGTGCTGTTGTCACCCTTCAGACGTATATATTAGTTCCTGGTGTTGTTGTCACCCTTCAGACTTGTAAATACTTGTTGTCTGGAGTTGTTGTCACCCTTTAGACTTGAATATACTTGTTGTTTGGTACTGTTGTCACCCTTCAGACGTATATATTAGTTCTTGATGCTGTTGTCACCCTTCAAACTTGTAAATACTTGTTGTCTGGTGCTGTTGTCACCCTTCAGACGTATATATTAGTTCCTGGTGTTGTTGTCTGGTGCTGCTGTTACCCTTCAGACTTGTAAATACTTGTTGTTTGGTGCTGTTGTCACCCTTCAGACTTGTAAATACTTGTTGTCTGGTGTTGTTGTCACCCTTCAGACGTATATATTAGTTCCTGATGCTGTTGTCTGGTGCTGCTGTTACCCTTCAGACTTGTAAATACTTGTTGTCTGGTACTATTGTCACCCTTCAGACTTGTATATACTTGCTGTCTGTTGCTGTTGTCACCCTTCAGACGTATATATTAGTTCTTGGTGCTGTTGTCACTCTTCAGACTTGTATATACTTGTTGTCTGGTACTGTTGTCACCCTTCAGACTCGTATATACTTGTTGTCTGGTGCTGTTGTTACCCTTCAGACACGTAAATACTTGTTGTCTGTTGCCGTTCTTACCCTTCAGACGTATATATTAGTTCTTGGTGCTGTTGACACCCTTCAGACTTGTATATACTTGTTGTCTGGTGCTGTTGTCACCCTTCAGACATGTAAATACTTGTTGTCTGTTGCCGTTGTTACCCTTCAGACGTATATATTAGTTCCTGGTGTTGTTGTCACCCACCCTTCAGACTTGAATATACTTGTTTTCTGGTACTGTTGTCACCCTTCAGACGTATATATTAGTTCTTGATGCTGTTGTCACCCTTCAAACTTGTAAATACTTGTTGTCTGGAGTTGTTGCCACCCTTTAGACTTGAATATACTTGTTGTCTAGTACTGTTGTCACCCTTCAGACGTATATATTAGTTCTTGATGCTGTTGTCACCCTTCAGACTTGTAAATACTTGCTGTCTGGTACTGTTGTCACCCTTCAGACGTATATATTAGTTCCTGGTGTTGTTGTCACCCTTCAGACGTATATGTTAGTTCCTGGTGTTGTTGTCACCCTTCAGGCTTGTATATACTTGTTGTCTGGTACTGTTGTCACCCTTCAGACTCGTATATACTTGTTGTCTGGTGCTGTTGTTACCCTTCAGACATGTAAATACTTGTTGTCTGTTGCCGTTCTTACCCTTCAGACGTATATATTAGTTCTTGGTGCTGTTGTCACCCTTCAGACTTGTATATACTTGTTGTCTGGTGCTGTTGTCACCCTTCAGACATGTAAATACTTGTTGTCTGTTGCCGTTGTTACCCTTCAGACGTATATATTAGTTCCTGGTGTTGTTGTCACCCTTCAGACTTGAATATACTTGTTTTCTGGTACTGTTGTCACCCTTCAGACGTATATATTAGTTCTTGATGCTGTTGTCACCCTTCAAACTTGTAAATACTTGTTGTCTGGTGTTGTTGTCACCCTTCAGACTTGTAAATACTTGTTGTCTGGTGTTGTGTTCACCCTTTAGACTTGAATATACTTGTTGTTTGGTACTGTTGTCACCCTTCAGACGTATATATTAGTTCTTGATGCTGTTGTCACCCTTCAAACTTGTAAATACTTGTTGTCTGGTGCTGTTGTCACCCTTCAGACGTATATATTAGTTCCTGGTGTTGTTGTCTGGTGCTGCTGTTACCCTTCAGACTTGTAAATACTTGTTGTTTGGTGCTGTTGTCACCCTTCAGACTTGTAAATACTTGTTGTCTGGTGTTGTTGTCACCCTTCAGACGTATATATTAGTTCCTGATGCTGTTGTCTGGTGCTGCTGTTACCCTTCAGACTTGTAAATACTTGTTGTCTGGTACTGTTGTCACCCTTCAGATTTGTAAATCCCAGTTTTTGGTCCTGTTATCACCCTTCAGACTTGTATATACCAGTTCTTGTCGCTGTTGTCACCCTTCAGACTTGCAAATGCTAGTTCCTTGCATTGTTGTCACCCTTCAGGCTTGCGGACACGAAGCCAGTTAATTCTAGGAGTTTGGCTTGTCATCCAGGGGACAAGTGCTTCTGGATGGTGTGAGAGGAAGGCGGGTAATGTGGGTTCCGTGTTGTAGGTGACTCGAACAGAAGTGATTGACCGAGGATAGACAGGATACTGGAAGTGTATTGTAACAGACTTCAGTATGAGGGACGGGAGGGACGGGAGGGAGGGAGGGAAAGACGGGATGGACGGGAGGGAAGGAGTATATAAAACTCTGTAAATAACATAAAGACACAAAACCGTGACTGAAACAATACATAAATAACCGGCACACAGAAGAGAGGAGCTTACGACGACGTTTGGGTCCGACTTGCACCATTTACAAAGTGATAAGCTCCTCTCTTCTATGTGCGGATTATTTGTGTATAAAACTCTATGTTGACAAGTATTTCTCCTCATTGACTGATAACTGACAGATTCTCATTCCTTCTTCATTCACACAGCTGGCTGCTTACTAATCGCTGTTTCGAATACAATTAAACAAAACAACGGCAGCTTCACCATCTCAGAAGTCTTAGCAAGAATCCTCCTGAAAACAGTAAACCCTGCCATCACATAGTCTCTCCTGTTATACTACACAAAGCATATTACAGAGAATGAACATTGAAACAGGCTGCCTCTATCCAGCCTCCAATAGAAATATTTACTTAACGTATTTTTATGTTACCCAAGTTATAGCTTTTATATCCTTTTACTCATGTGCCAGTTAATTGTTCTAATATATTGTATTACTACTACTACAAGAACTTATATCACTACTACTACTACTACTACTACTACTACTACTGCTACTGCTACCACTAGTATTACATCTCACTCTGAGCCTATATATACCCTCTGTGTCCATGTACTGTTTGTAACGGCTTGACAAAGTTCCTGGAGAGCGAAACGTTGCCACAATAAAATATCACATTAGTTACAATTGTGTCCTTTTACTTAACATATTGTCGGGAATTCTACCAACATTATTACTGTAGTAAGAGTGATAATGAAGGTATGTGATATTGTAGGTATGTGAACAAAGACATTCACATGGGTGGTAGTGTAGTCATGTGATCACATTCACATGGGTGGTAGTGTAGCCATGTGATCACATTCACATGGGTGGTAGTTGTCATGTAATCACATTCACATGGGTGGTAGTGTAGCCATGTGATCACATTCACATGGGTGGTAGTGTAGCCATGTGATCACATTCACATGGGTGGTAGTGTTGTCATGTAATCACATTCACATGGGTGGTAGTGTTGTCATGTAATCACATTCACATGGGTGGTAGTGTAGCCATGTGATCACATTCACATGGGTGGTAGTGTAGCCATGTGATCACTTTCACATGGGTGGTAGTGTTGTCATGTAATCACATTCACATGGGTGGTAGTGTTGTCATGTAATCACATTCACATGGGTGGTAGTGTAGCATGTGATCACATTCACATGGGTGGTAGTGTAGCCATGTGATCACTTTCACATGGGTGGTAGTGTTGTCATGTAATCACATTCACATGGGTGGTAGAGTTGTCATGTAATCACATTCACATGGGTGGTAGTGTAGTCATGTGATCACATTCACATGGGTGGTAGTGTTGTCACGTGATCACATTCACATGGGTGGTAGTGTAGTCATGTGATCACATTCACATGGGTGGTAGTGTAGTTATGTGATCAATTCCCATGGGTGGTAGTATAGCCATGTGATCACATTCACATGGGTGGTAGTGTAGCCATGTGATCAATTCCCATGGGTGGTAGTGTAGCCATGTGATCACATTCACATGGGTGGTAGTGTTGTCATGTCATCACATTCACATGGGTGGTAGTGTAGTCATGTGATCACATTCACATGGATGGTAGTGCAGTCGTGTGATCACATTCACATGGGTGGTAGTGTAGTCATGTGATCACATTCACATGGGTGGTAATGAAGTCATGTGATCACATTCACATGGGTGGTAGTGTAGTCATGTGATCACATTCACATGGGTGGTAGTGTATTCATGTGATCACATTCACATGGATGGTAGTGCAGTCGTATGATCACATTCACATGGGTGGTAGTGCAGTCATGTGATCACATTCACATGGGTGGTAGTGTAGCCATGTGATCACATTCACATGGGTGGTAGTGTTGTCATGTCATCACATTCACATGGGTGGTAGTGTAGTAATGTGATCACATTCACATGGGAGGTAGTGTAGTCATGTGATCACATTCACATGGGTGGTAGTGTTGTCACGTGATCACATTCACATGGGTGGTAGTGTAGTCATGTGATCACATTCACATGGGTGGTAGTGTTGTCACGTGATCACATTCACATGGGTGGTAGTGTTGTCACGTGATCACATTCACATGGTGGTAGTGCAAGCATGTGATCACATTCACATGGGTGGTAGTGTAGTCATGTGATTACATTCACATGGGTGGTACTGTAGTTATGTGATCACATTCACATGGGTGGTAGTGTAGCCATGTGACCACATTCACATGGGTGGTAGTGTAGCCATGTGATCACATTTACATGGGAGGTAGTGTTGTCATGTGATCACATTCGCATGGATGGTAGTGTAGTTATGTGATCACATTCACATGGGTGGTAGTATAGTCATGTGATCACATTCACATGGGTGGTAGTGTAGTCATGTGATCACATTCACATGGGTGTTAGTGTATTCATGTGATCACATTCACATGGGTGGTAGTATAGTCATATGATCACATTCCCATGAGTGATAGTGTAGTCATGTGATCACATTCACATGGGTGGTAGTGTAGCCATGTGATCACATTCACATGGGTGATAGTGCAGATGTGTGATCACATTCACACGTTTGGTAGTGTAGCCATGTGATCACATTCACATGGGTGGTAGTGTAGTCATGTGATCACATTCACATGGGTGGTAGTGTAGTCATGTGATCATATTCACATGGGTGGTAGTGTAGTCATGTGATCACATTCACATGAGTGGTAGTGTAGCCATGTGATCACATTCACATGCGTGGTAGTGTAGTCATGTGATCACATTTACATGGGTGGTAATGTAGTCATGTGATCACATTCACATGGGTGGTAGTGTAGTCATATGATCACATTCATATGGGTATTAGTGTAGTCATGTGATCACATTCACATGGGTGGTAGTATATTCATGTGATCACATTCACATGGGTGGTAGTATAGTCATGTGATCACATTCACATGGATGGTAGTGTACTCATGTGATCACATTCACATGGGTGGTAGTGTAGTCATGTGATCACATTCACATGGGTGGTAGTGTACTAATGTGATCACATTCACATGGGTGGTAGTTTGGTCATGTGATCACATTCACATGGGTGGTAGTGTAGTCATGTGACCACATTCACATGGGTGGTAGTGTAGTCATGTGATCACATTCACATGGGTGGTAGTGTAGTCATGTGATCACATTCACATGGGTGGTAGTGTAGTCATGTGATCACATTCACATGGGTGGTAGTGTAGTCATGTGATCACATTCACATGGGTGGTAGTGTAGTCATGTAATCACATTCACATGGGTGGTAGTGTAGTCATGTGATCACATTCACATGGGTGGTAGTGTAGTCATGTGACCACATTCACATGGGTGGTAGTGTAGTCATGTGATCACATTCACATGGGTGGTAGTGTAGCCATGTGATCACATTCACATGGGTGGTAGTGTAGCCATGTGATCACATTCACATGGGTGGTAGTGTAGTCATGTGATCACATTCACATGGGTGGTAGTGTAGTCATGTGATCACATTCACATGGGTAGTAGCTTCAGTCTTCAATATTAAAATCTATTTCATCCGATTATAAGTTAAAGATATTTTTGTAATATATCTCTGATAGAAATATTACATTACCCTGAGGAAAATATTACCCCGGTGATATATACAAAATTAGCGACATCTGATGTTGCTTGCAACCTACACTTTTATTTTCAATATATGCAAAATTTATTGTGTTTATTGCACAAATGCAAGTTAATGGAAAAACTGTGTTGAACACAACACAGTTTTTTTTTCATTAGAACACAAGTGAAATGTTATGTTGAGTTATATATATGTAAAATATTTTTTTACTCTCTTTTCCACTTCTTTTATCAAGTGAACTTAACCACTTACTTTCCTCTTCCCTACCTGGCCTTCTCGATTTATTTTTCTTCTGCCTGACCGTCTACCTGTCCCCAAGACTTATCAAAAATATTCCTTTGAGTGAATAAATTAATAATTACCTACTACTACTATTACTACTACTACTACTACTACTACTACTACTACTACTACTACTACTACTACTACTACTACTACTGCTGCTGCTGCTGCTGCTACTACCAGCGTTAACTCTACCCCTACTTCTCCACCTCCTTCTTCCTCTCTTTATCCCGTCCATGTTCCCCTCACTTAAGTATACTGGCTCCCTCACCTTCGTGCGTTAGTGTGACTTGTAAATAGTCCAAGCCGAACTGAAGTGTTGTCATAAGCTTCTCTCTCTCCTGTGTGTGGGTTATTTGTGTTAAGTTCATTAGTAACTGCTCAACACGGGAAAACTTGCAGGATCATTGTTCCCAGTGGTGCAATCTCTGACACTACTTCCCGACTACTACTGGTCAACTTGCAGGATCATTGTTCCCAGTGGTACAATCTCTGACAATACTTCCCGACTACTACTGGTCAACTTGCAGGATCATTGTTCCCAGTGGTACAATCTCTGACAATACTTCCCGACTACTACTGGTCAACTTGCAGGATCATTGTTCCCAGTGGTACAGTCACTGACAATACTTCCCGGCTACTACTGGTCAACCTGCAGGATCATTGTTCCCAGTGGTACATTCTCTGACAATACTTCCCGGCTACAAGTCTCATCAATTACATTTTTTCGTACCAGCAGATGCGGAGCGGCGTAAACGCCACAACTCCAGTGATCACGAACAGTTTAAACTTATCAATTTCCTTCTTGGAAAATAAATGATGTCGATATGTCCTCTTATATTTGTCAAATGTTGACAGATGTAGCTTAGTTTATATATGAGGTGTGGCGAAAGTCTCTTGTCAAAAATATCCATTTTATATTTTTGACAGAAGTGATCTGGCAACTGTTGTTTTAATACGCTGTGAGCTGCAGTGACTAGACTAGCTTATGGTTTAATACAGTGGGTTTAGTAGTAGTGAGTTGACTACTGTGTGTTTTAATATAGTGGGTGTAGTTGAGTGTTAATGACACACCTAGTGTTCTACGGTAGGATTCACTGTTAATAGGGTTACATTGTAGTGTTCAGTGTTAATGGTGCACCTCGTGCGGTAATGTAGTGGTCAGTAATAATGGTACAACTAGTGTTGCTCTGTAAGTTCTTAGGTAAGTCTTGGTAAACTCCGACACACAGTGTTGCCGCTCTCTCACAGCAGCAATCCTCCTTCCATCACAAGACAACAAAATAGTGTTGCAGGGCTACTTTACGTGCGGTTCACCCGTTGCTGGGGGACTCCACGAGCACCAGTCCTCCCTCTCTTCCTGCAGTCAGCAGCGTCCTCACTGACAAATGTGCTCACGTCTTACACCAGATTGGTTTCCTTCTCCTTTAGCTTTTTTTTACTCAATCACCTGCAAGCGGTGCAGAGGCGATGTGTGGTAATGGCACTACTTTTTTTTCTTTCATTCGTTCCTTCTTGGAAACTATATGAGCACTAGTCTTCTATCCATCCCCCTCCCCCCCAAAACACAAATGTAGTCCCAGTTTTTAAAAAAAGGGAGAAGGACATAAAGTGCTAAACTATAGATCAGTGTCACTGACATGTATAGTAAGCAAAGTCATGGAGAAGATTATCAGGAGAATAGTGGTGGAACACCTAGAAAGAAATGAACTTATCAACAACAGCCAACACGGTTTCAGGGACAGGAAATCCTGTGTTATAAACCTACTGGAGTTCTATGACAGGGTGCAAGCAGTAAGACAAGAGAGAGAGGGGTGGGTAGATTGCATTTTCTTGGACTGCAAGAAGGCGTTTGACACAGCTCCACACTAGAGATTAGCGCAAAAGCTGGAGGATCAAGCAGGAATAATAGGGAAGGCACTACAATGGATCAGGGAATACTTGTCAGGAAGACAGCAGCGAGTCATGGTACGTGGCTAGGTGTCAGAGTGGGCACCTGTGACAAGCGGGGTCCCACAGAGGTCAGTCCTAGGACCAGTGCTGTTTCTGGTATTTGTGAACGACATGACGGAAGGAATAGACTCCGAAGTGTCCCTGTTTGCAGATGACGTGAAGTTGATGAGAAGAATTCAATCTGACGAGGACCAGGCAGAACTACAAAGGGATGTGGACAGGCTACAGACCTGGTCCAATTATTGGCTCCAGGAGTTCATCCCCACCAAGTACAAAGTCATGAAGATTGGGGAAGGGCAAGGAAGACCGCAGACGGAGTACAGTCTTGCGGGCCAGAGACTACAAACCTCACTCAAGGAAAAAGATCTTGGGGTGAGTATAACACCAGGCACATCTCCTGAAGCGCACATCAACCAAATAACTGCTGCAGCATATGGGCGCCTAGCAAACCTCAGAACAACATTCCGACATCTTAATAAGGAATCATTCAGGACCCTGTACACCGTGTACGTTAGGCCCATATTGGAGTATGCGGCACCAGTTTGGAACCCACACCTAGCCAAGCACGTGAAGAAACTAGAGAAAGTGCAAAGGTTTGCAACAAGACTAGTCCCAGAGCTAAGGAGTATGTCCTACGAGGAGAGGTTAAGGGAAATCAACCTGACGACACTGGAGGACAGGAGAGATAGGGGGGACATGATAACGACATACAAAATACTGAGAGGAATTGACAAGGTGGACAAAGACAGGATGTTCCAGAGATTGGACACAGTAACAAGGGGACACAGTTGGAATTTGAAGACTTAGATGAATCACAGAGATGTTAGGATGTATTTCTTCAGCCACAGAGTAGTCAGGAAGTGGAATAGTTTGGGAAGCGATGTAGTGGAGGTAGGATCCATACATAGCGTTAAGTAGAGGTATGATAAAGCTCATGGTGCAGGGAGAGTGACCCAGTAGCGGCCAGTGAAGAGACGGGGCCAGGAGTTATGACTCAACCCTTGCAACCACAACTAGGCGAGTACAAGTAGGTGAGTACACCATCGTATGTCCTCGGATCACGGTACAACACCTAGCTCTGCTGGATGCGTGATCTTTGTAGGATTGTATGGTCCAGGGATTTAGAGTCTTGAATTTTCGCTCACCATGATGCGGGCTAAAACATCACAGGTTCGATCCCCCGGCTAGTCGCAGTGTTGTCATTGACATATATATGTCGTTCCGAATATGTAAAACTTGCTATCGTGGCTTAAATAGCAACGCTCATCTTGCCATATAGGACAAGTGAAAATTTGTGTATGCAATAATTTCACCAAAATCATTCTGAACCTAACGAAAAAAATATATTTAACTGTGTTTGTTTAGTATTAAATTATTGTAAACAAATCTAAAATATATTTAGTTGGGTTAGGCTAAAATAAATTGCGCTTGTTTTAGCAAGGTTAGGTAAGTTTTCTAAGTTTCTTTTTGTGTAAAATAAATTTTTTTTTTACATTAACATTAATGAAAAAATATGTCTTTAAACCTATAAAAGAAAATTTTAGAAAGAACTTAATTTTAAAACGAGTTCTTAGTTCTTGCATAATATATATATATATATATATATATATATATATATATATATTATATATATATATATATATATATATATATATATATATAACTGATCTCTGGCTGAAGGAGACTCGAACCTACGAACCTTAGAACAAGGTACGCAGTGCATTACCATTCTCACCACACTGGACCAATACCTTGGAGTCCAGCTTGCGCTAGACGTTGATCCAAGGCAGCCAGATTTCAGGGAGAAGGCTTACAGCTTTTCATCTCATCCCCTGCATGCATCAGCCTTACTAGAGATTTTAACAATGCAAAACTCCCCACGCATTCACTCAACATTTCCCAAAATCTCTCTCTCTCCTCTATACTTCTCTCTTCCCCAGGTGCATATACGCTTACTATAACCCACTTCTCACATTCAACCTTTATTTTACTCCACATAATTCTTGAATTAATACATTTATAGTCCCTCTTTTCCTGCCATAGCTTATCCTTCAACATTATTGCTACTCCTTCTTTAGCTCTAACTCTATTAGAAACCCCTGACCTAATCCCATTTATTCCTCTCCACTGAAACTCTCCCACCCCATTCAGCTTTGTTTCACTTAAAGCCAGGACATCCAGCTTCTTCTCATTCATAACATCCACAATCATCTCTTTCTTATCATTCGCACAACATCCAATCACATTCAGACTTCCCACTTGATCAATTTTCTTCTTATTATTCTTTTTAGTAATTAGTACAGGAAAAGGGGTTACCAGCCAGAGCATATATATATATATATATATATATATATATAATATATATATATATATATATATATATATATATATATATATATATATATATATAAATATATATATATATAATAATGGGGTCCACCTCTGGTGTAAATTGTGGGACCCATAGCCTCGGAGAAGTGGATAAAAAGGCTTCAAGGAAGAATATTTGGATTTCTTCCTGAAGCCATTTGAATATTCCACTTCCCCTACCACCCCATCTTTTAAACTATTTTTTTTACCAATAGGAATATTTTATTACATAATATGGTACAGAAGATTTAAGAGATACATTGTTGATATAAAGGTGGCATATACGGTACATGTTGTTACGTGTGTATCACCGATTATATATATATATATATATATATATATATATATATATATATATATATATATATAAAATATATATATATATATATATATATATATATAAATATACATGTATATATACCGTTATCATTCCAATATCAAGCAAACATAGAACGCTGTAAGTCAAAATGTTATACCAGGTTGATTACGGTGTTGATTACGAGGCTGAGTCACCTCTGGCATTCAACTAATTATCACTGAGAGGTTTACTGTCACCGTCCAATCTAGCACCTTCACTATTTTTCCCTGGGTGTCTCCACTCCCCTCAGCTTCACACTTTCCCTGTGTACTTGCTCAAAAACATGTTATTGTTTTTCAGTCTTTCCTTCTTCTTCCCTTCTCCAAAGTCTTATCTTTTTCCCCTTCTCAATCCGTGTCTCGGTATTTTCATTTTCGTGTAGTATGCAATTGTTTCTCTCTTTCCCCCTCTCTCCCTCTCTAACTCCAGTCCATCCTTCTTACATTTCTTGTCCTCACCCTTCTACGGCCCTTCCTCTTTAATCGTTCCTCTATTCCTTTCTCATTTCATTATTTAATTCGTTTCTCATACATTGTAGCATTGATTGCCACCATCCTTAACTACAGTAGTGTTAGTTACAACTATCTTCACATGCTATACCATCTTTTTCTTCTGTACTACCACTATCATCAGTCCCTGTATTATTGTTAACTACTACAATCCTGAGTCATTATAACATCTACTATCATGATGCTGAATCATCGTATCATAAACTAGCCTCTGTCAATCCCAATTGTTATATATACTGTGGCTTCTCCATTTTCAATTATTCCAAAATCCAAAGTTAATTCATCCTGTAATCCCTCCCATTCTCGTTTTCAGCTGCCACTCTCACACACACTGAATGCTTCTAACTACCCTAAATTATTACAACTTACGCTCTAATCCACCAGTAAATCAGTGAAAGGTCAAGACCGGGTAAGGAAACACTTGTCTAATTTCCTGACTAACCTTACCTAACCTAACCGCCCTCAGTCATTCTCACATGTACTTCCACCGACATTCAATTACTCCAACAGGCACTTAAACCAGACTGTTCTCTAAATCTACCCCAACAGCCTCACCCTCCCACCCATAAACTACTCACACTCACTGAGTCACATTCATGTACCTGGTTTAGTGTTTAGTGTGCAGCCTCAACTAACCACATCAGATACAAAATACTTAAAAATGAAGATTCTCTGTGCGACGGAGGCTCGACACCACCCAAACTTAGAGACTTCCAGTAAATGTAATTTTAAGCACGGTTGTAGGTGAGAACATCTGCTGAAGTTGTCAGTTGAAATCTAAAAATATTCTGAAAATATCAGAGGTTAGGTTAGGCAGGTTTGTCAGGAAACAGGACGAGTTGTTTCCTGGCGCGGGTCTTAGTAATATGATGACCCATAGCTGGAGCTTTTGGTCATCTGATCGAAGCCTTTCCCTGGCTTAACACATTATGTAAAAACAGATAATTTGCCAAAACGTATTTTACCCAATTTTGATCGGTCACTGACCATCCATACTCTAGCCATGGTGACCAAACAACGTTAATAACCTAAGGTATATTGACTTCTTAAATAAGTAACTTTGCCAGACACGGAGTTCGTGAATCCACAAAATACGGCGTTATTCTAGTGTTAAATTTGAACCTATCTATGTACACGGAACACAATATCATTTTACTAACGTCCGAGACTCAATTTCAGTCAACATACACAAAACTCACAATTTAAGCAATAATCTATAAAGAGCAGAAGTTTAATTTCGCTTAGGTACACGTGAACACAAACTTCAATTCCTCTTTTTACAAAAAAAAAATTAATTTCCTCTATGTGTTCACTTACGAGAGATTGAAAAATCGGAATTACAGAAGGGAATAAGGAGAAATGGGGTAAAAGCAAGTAGGAAGGCGAAGAAGAGAAAACTGAAAAGGATAAGAAGAAGAGGAGGAGTGGAAAGGGTAGTTTCACTATAAGTATGAATTAGAAAGCCTGGAGGGAACGTGGGACAAGAATTGTTGAATAAATTCCCTTATCCAGCGACAACACTCCCCAAGAGAACCAGAAAGCTAAACTTGATCATGAAGAGAGGTACAAGGAACGTACAAGAGTGAACGAGGCTGTGAACCTGTATAATTTTGCAGGTGTTTAAGTCGAATCTCACCTCATGGTCCCACTTCTTTACTCAACCTACTTCACGTATCTGTTGCCTCCAGGAATCTATCATATACACGTTTCACACGTCACAACAACCCATCGGGTCATCCTGGCTATCTCTAATCACATCTTTTACAGATTATTATTATTGTAATCGAGAAGCGCTAAACCCGTAGGATTATACAGCGCCTGGGGGGGGAGGGGTTTGTGGAAGGCATTCAGGCTTAATTCGGGGAACTGGAGCACAGATCCAATTCCCTATATCAAGAGCCCCACACCAACATCAAGGAACCTTCCTGAGTATATGTAATTCCCTTAGCATTTATATGTCAGTGTCGTATCACACTGTCCTCTCTTCTTCAGGAGTCAGGCTAAGCTCTCTGTATCTTCTAACATTGTAACCTAGTTGACTGGCTATACCCTTGGCTGTGGTCACAGATATCTGGGGATCACTTCTCAAGTGAATAACACAGGAAAACGATCCAAATATATATAATTTGAATCTCCTTTAGAACTCGGTTCCTTTACCTTTGGTATCAATCTCTGTGAACCGTTGGAAATTTTACATTTTCTTCGTTCAACTATTGGCTCCTGGCTGTTGGGTCAAACTCCAAAGGTGAACATAGTACAGTGAATACTGTTCAGTAAGGATATTTGTTAAAGTTCTAGAAAGCAGATTTGAGGTTAGCTAGTTTTGCTTTCGATGATATGCTTGACGTGATACTGCCAGATGACTCACGAAATCGTAATGCCACGACTGCAAACAAACCATACCACGGGTATGGTTTGTTTGCTGGCCCAGTGGCTAACGCGACGGTCTGTAGTTTTGTGACTTTGATCGCGGGTTCTAACCCCACCCGTGGTATGGTTTGCTGTCAGATATTTCTTCTTGTATGCTGTCTGCAGCGTGCCTCTTCCCAGGTTGTATTTCAATGTTCTTCAGCAACTCAAAAACATCTCTTGTGAATTCAATTCGAAGATTAACTTCTACTCCACAATTCCTCCAGCGGTAACGAATTTACTTGCAATCTCCAAATGTAACAAGATGGAATTCACAGTTATTATTGATCAAGTCAGTTCTGTAAGGATATAAAAATGTTGAGTGGAGAGGAGAAAAAACAGAAAACTTTCTTTAAAGGAAATTGCAACAATAAGATACAATAAGTTTTTGATAATTGATAATTTTGATAACTGATAATCAGCCTCAACAACTGGAAGAGTAATTATTGGTCCAAACCCTGTAGCAGTTAGTAGATTCTGACATTGTCTACCGTGAAACAGCAGCCAAAAATCACGCATGAAGCAGTAACTGGAAGACTTAAAAGTTGGACTGGATTCCATAAGACACAGAACAGGTGCATTGTTACATCATAATCTTTTTTCTGTTAGCATATCTGAGAATGCTCGGTAATAACCCCCTCTCCAGGGAGGTTCCTTGACGCTGGTGAGGGGATCTTGATCTAGGGAATTGGATCTGTGCTCCAGTTCCCTAAACTGGGCCTGAATGCCTTCCATCCCCCCTACACACACACACACAGACGCTGTGTAATCCTATGGGTTTAACGCTCCCCCATGATCATAATAATAATCAGTAATAACCCACAGAAACTCAAGAGATTAATTGAGCTTTATATTTCGACCCCCTTCTGGGATCCTCTTCAGATCACTCAGTCTCTTGAGCTATCTCCAAGTGGATTATTATTTAGCATTGAGAATGGTTCATTACACTTTAATTCATATCTGAGAATGAAAATAACAGGGCGTGAAATGGACCAAAAACCTAAATCATCTGAGTCTAAGCAAATCCAGCTAAGAGGCTCCACCTTCTGCTCTCTTCAGCTGGAGACAAACATAAATCACCCACTGATGAACTAGAACAAGGTATAAAAAAAGATTACAGTGGACCCCCGGTTAACGATATTTTTTCACTCCAGAAGTATGTTCAGGTGCCAGTACTGACCGAATTTGTTCCCATAAGAAATATTGTGAAGTAGATTAGTCCATTTCAGACCCCCAAACATACACATACAAACGCACTTACATAAATACACTTACATAATTGGTCACATTCGGAGGTAATCGTTATGCGGGGGTCCACTGTACTTACAAGAGGATTGTGCTCCATTCAACGAAGATCCCATGGCCTGTTGGAGGGATTTTCCTCCAGAGATGCTGCCTATGAAGAACCAAGAGAAAATGTGGATTACAAAGCCAGCGCAGCCAGAGACAGGATCTGACTTACTCCCAGTGGGGCGCAGCGAGAACCTGTAACCTTCTACGAACTCGGCTCACGAAATCGTAATAAAACGAATGCAAACAATCCACGGAACTCACGACTCACTCGCCACTAGTTTAAACCCCTACACACTCAGTGTTTATTTTTTTTATCCAGGAGCTTTACCTGACTAATTAATACCCAGAAAATTATGATCACTGTGTACCATTAATATTATTATTATCATTAATATATTTATCATTAATATATCATGCAACGTGAAATAACCCATTTGCAACTTTCTGCAATAATTCATTGCAACTTTCTTTCAATTGTACTGAGTCAGAAAAAATATTTAACATTAAGTCTTAGATTTAACACAGTAAAGAACATGTTAAACGATGTTTATTTAGTTATAAATATTCTTGCTGGATCTTTGGCAGATTTAGCTTAAATATTATGCAAATTTTACTCAGGGTGAAAATGTAATTAATGGTATTGTGGTGTACTGTTCAGGTGATTACATTGAGAAGTAAAACACGAGGTAAAATGTTTATTATTTCCAACATTTAACAATGATTTCAACATTAGTAAAACTTGATGTAATTGAAAAAAATTACAGAACGTCAAGTAATTGTAATTGGTTATTTTTCTGGTCAGGTAATTGTAATTAAAAACCTGGAAAAGCAATTGAAACTATAATGTAACTGACTTTGACTCAATTACTTAAACCTGCTGACATAACAACACTTTTAACCAGAAGTTCATTAATTTAACGTAAAATTTTCCGCCAAATGAATTTCACGAGATGGATTTAAATTTTAAATTTCTGAATGCTCAACACTTTTTTTTTAAATGAGATAAATTACTGTATTTTTCTCAGCCACTGAATGTCTCTCATGATTATCTTCCATTGCTAGCGTTATATTTTTTCTATTTTATTACTTAGATTTATTTAAGTGAATACATCTCCTCACACTCTAAAAATTACTTATTTAAATTTACAGGGTTCATGTGAGTATTCTAGACTCTTAGCTATATAACAGCTACACTTAACACTTGTTTACAACTAACCTCTACTCCCTCATACGTTACGTTAGGACAAGTGCTTCCTGACGCGGGTTTTAATCATATGATGACCTGCAGTTGGAGCTTTTGGTCATCTGACCGAGGCCTTCCGCTGGCTTTACTGGTCCACCTCTTTTAAAATTATGGAATTACTACTGGGTATATATATACTGCCTCACATCCTGGGACGTAAGATATCATCACAACCCAACATGGCATCAGTGCTTCCCAGTGCCTCTGTAACTCTCTGTGTCGAGCATCCAGCTGTGTCCTCTCATTCGGGTGATTAACGTGAGAAATAGTCTGCAATTTTTCACTCTGTTCCTGCCTATGCCCAGGAAGTTTCATTTTTTTTTTTTTGTCGTGATTACGTGTTCCATTATTCTCAGGTCTACAGAGCTCTACAGAGCTTAGATACCTTGCGCTTGTGACGTGGTCTAAGAATTGACATAGTTCTGTGCTCTGATTTTCCTAGAAAGATCCTCATTAGGTAGGATAGTATTAATTATATCCTGCAATTTACAAAGCTAAACCAACCAATAATATATGTGTATATTTATTGCTAAAAGCACGAATATTCAGAGACCTTGGATGCTGGCGCAATGTTCCTTATAAGCGCGTACGGCATCCTTGCTATTTACTAAATTCGCTCATCATTTTTACCCCATATCATTTGGGAACAATTTGAACGTCTAAACTTTGTCTAATATTCATGATTTTGAGAAATATTTTATTGGAGTATATCTCTGCACTGCACAGATGGTTATACTCTCTCTGCGCTACACAGATAGTACACTCTCCCTGCACTACACAGATTTGTGGTACACTCTCCTTGCACTACACAGATTTGTGGTACACTCTCCCTGCACTACACAGATTTGTGGTACACTCTCCCTGCACTACACAGATTTGTGGTACACTCTCCCAGCACTACAGAGGCAGTGATACACTCTCCTTGCACTATTCAGACTGCAACATTTACACTCGTCACATATTTCACAACCCTCAGCTGTTCAACCGGAAATGCAAATCACCAAAACACGAAATTGTTGGTACTTCGGTAATAGAATTCCATTTTTTATTTTTCAATGTTTTCTGTGAGAAGGAGAGCGAGATGTTCCCATGAATGGAATAAAGGTAAATGGAATAAGAGGGTAATAAAATAAGTGGAAGCACAGGCAATAACATTTGTAATATATGGCTAACTTCCCAAGCATTCTTTCCTGTGGTCCAGATTCCTCAGTACTACGGTGTTCTTCACACCAACTCCAAGGTTGAGGGACTGATTACCTCATCTTCCGTATATAATTCTACCGTCTTCCATTTATGTCCTTGAATTTGTATTAATAAAGCCACTGGTTGGCGAAACGTCTACAAACAGATTCCCAAATGTTGCACATGTGTCTAATTTAGTTAAGGTTTGTCAGGAAACAGGACAAGTGCTTCCAGACGCGGGTTTTCAGTTACATGATGACCCGCAGCTGCAGCTTTTGCCCATAAAACCCAGGACTTCAGCTGGCTTACTGGTCAACCCCTTTAAAAGCTATTTTTTTTATATATGTCTGTAAAGTTAATAAAGTTTTTATTCGAGGTGAAGGACAAGAGCGTTGCCTGATACCACAAACTGCTAAACAACCTCTTTGCTAGTTATTGTTAGTAATTAACACTATCTCGGGTCCTGACGAGGGAGAATATTGCCATTCAATAGCTGCAATGATGCAGCTGTCCTTATCAATGTTAATGGGTAAAGAGGAGTGTTGGTTGGGGCAAATCGATTCTGATGGCGAGTTAAGATGAGGGAGAATTTTGAGGATGTAAACTGAGAACGCTTTGTAGGGCGAGTTTGTAGGAGTCTAACAGGTTTTGTTAGACTTAATAGGTGCTGTACTTTTGTTGGGTTTTGGATGGGTTTTGTGTGTTTGTGGAATTTAAGATTAAAGTGTGAAAATAGGGATCTGTATTTGTGTTCGTTGGATTTTGAGTTTATGTTGAAGACTCTGATACTTTGTATGCTAATTGGGGATTTGCGAAACATTGGTTGGAGTTAGTTTTAAAGACTTGGTTTAATTAAAGAGTTTACGTATAAAATGGGTATGATTTATTGGACATTTTATGAACTGGGCAACATTTTGAATTTGTGTTAGAAAGTTGAAAATTTTCACAAAGTCGGTTGATATTTCCTCTATATTTTGTCTTCCAGACCTTCAAAATCCATGTCGAACTTGTCTACCAGATACCATTTTTTAAACACTGTGATTCTATATACTAAAAAATTTCGTTTCCAGCCCTTGTTCAGTTACATTTATTAAATCTGTCATTGTTATTTGTCATCTTTGCTGTAAAGCATTATTTTAGTGGCTCTGAGAAATCCTGAAATGATTAACAAAAACAGGCACAATACCGTGACTGGAACGATACACAAATAACCCGCACATAAAAGAGAGAAGCTTACGACGACGTTTCGGTCCGACTTGGACCATTTACAAAGTCACATTAACCAGAAGTGGAGCAGGAAGGTTATATATAGACAGGAAGAGGTGGTGGTGGTGGTGGTAGTAGTAGTAGTAGTAGTAGTAGTAGTAGTAGTAGTAATAGTAGTTAGTAGTAGTAGTAGTAGTAGTAGTAGTAGTAGAGGTAGTAGTAGTGGTAGTGGTAGTAGTGGGGAATAAGGAGGAGGAGCCAGTCGTCGTAAGCTTCTCTCTTTTATGTGCGGGTTATTTGTGTATCCTGAAATGATGTTTGAGTCTATAGTATATTTATGGCCTAAAAGAAATATTCAAATTCTTGATGAAAACTGAGTGTCAGTAGTATCTTCCAATCCTCTTGGAGTTTTCTGAAATGTGAGTTGCATTCCTTAGCTTGTTTACCAGCTCCTTGAAGCTGTCTTTAATATTTCACTATCATATCTTTGTTGTCATTAATAAAAGTTTTATGACTCACGAAATCGTAATGACACGATTGCAAACAAACTATACCACGGGCGGGGATTGAACCCGCGATCAGAGAGTCTCAAAACTCCAGACCGTCTCGTTAGCCACTGGACCAGCTAGCCACAATAAGATTCACCCAACTAGGTATATTTCTACACCGTGGCTAACGCGACGGTCTGGAGTTTTGAGACTCTCTGATCGTGGGTTCTATCCCCACCCGTGGTATGGAAAAGTTTTATCCCTTATAGGATGATCCATTTTATCCTTCCTCTCTTGTTCTCATTGTTTACGTCTGTGAATTTCACTTTATCCTTTACCCTTGCATCTTCTGGATACAATATTGGTCTTGGGACAACATATACGTTTTTTGCCTTGGTTTCCAGATGGCCAAAACGAAGTTAAACTGTCTTCATGCCAGAACAATGACCATTGAAGTTATGTTTGATTCCAGGATGTCCTCTTGTCCCAGTTAACAGGTAGTTGGTGAAGCTACGATTAGTGCATCTTGTTTGCTATACTGCAGACTTGTGCTTCAGAGTGACTTTGTGGTTTACAAAGTCACTCGTCATAAACACGAGCAACTAGTTGCATATTTTAGGCCTAATATGTGTATATGTAGCCAACCTCTGTTGATAAGAACAATCACTGTGAGACTACGTAGGTTTAAGGTTATGCACATGCATTTGATGAAGGTTATCTGTTTGCTGGTGATCATGACACTTGGTCCAGCGTGTAGCATGTAGTTGACTGTACTAAAGATTTTTACTGTATGTGAGACTCGTCTAACTGTTGCAGTTCTGGCTGATTTTAATAATGACATGTCAGGTTCAGTTAGCATACTTTGGGTTACTGAACTTATCCAAGAGTTCTGGTCAGAGACCAAAGTATGCCAGTGGGAAGTGCCGCAAGTACTATCAAGTCTCATATTTTATTTTTTTTAATCAAGCATTTGCATTTTCTATAAATATTTCGTCATTATTTTCAACAGCATAATAAGACCGAAGAATTAATCAATGAAGACACGGAAGGGCGTGGAAAATCGCGGGACTGGCTGATTCCCGAACCACTAGACGTCCCTAAGTGTGTGTGTGTGGGAGGGATGGGGAAAGGAAGAGGATAGCAGTGGCCTCACATATGCCTACTCGGCATTGTCACATTTCCTTATACACTCATAAATTGTAAAACTAATCTAGTAATGAAGCCTCCATAGGCTAAAAATACTACTGATTATACGTATAAACTAATAAGTATAAGCTAAGTTAGAGTTAGACATCCAATAGTTTAGTATCTACACTCAGCTTTCACGGCCTACACAAACTGACAACCGAGCCGTATATGTGCCGGGACCAGGCAGTCAGCCCACCCGGCTTCAGTCCTAAAACGTCCATATCAAATGAACAGATAGAAGTCTAAACTGTGCCCATCTGTTTACAGCCTAGTTAATTAGGACGACTGTCCTTTATGCAGTGAAGTACTGTAACATACGATAACACATTATACCACGAATTAGATAACATTTCAGGGTAATAAATGGCTCCAGCGCTACTAAAACAAAGTTGAGGATATGTGACGCAACAGTATCTTGGGTGTCCCGAAGGAGGTACCATGGACTCGAAGAAACACTCATTGCATCATTCAGTTTGTATTTCTTATACTTTACTGGGGATGTGAAGAGTCTTATCACATCCTCCAGCGATGTAACATAATAATACAATATATAATATCTTTATTTCTACAAGTACATATACAAGGTATACAGACCATAGCTGACATCAGTCTTTTTTTTTTTTTTATTCGCCGGTATTCTCCCGGCCCGGGTCTTTTCCAAGTAGTGGTGACCCGGCCTTGACTCCCTCTCTGGGGAGTGTCTCGAGACTTAAGTCTCCCATGGGAGGAGGTACAAGTACCCCCTCATCTTTGGGACCAAGTGTGAAATACTTCTATGTAGAGAGCAGCTTGTTACACAGAGCATTTCTCGCAAATTAGGTCAATTTTGTTCCAGGATGCGACCCCCACCAGTCCACTAACACCCAGGATGTGACACCCCACCAGTCCACTAACACCCAGGATGCGACCCCCACCAGTCCACTAACACCCAGGATGCGACCCCCACCAGTCCACTAACACCCAGGATGCGACCCCCACCAGTCCACTAACACCCAGGATGCGACCCCCACCAGTCCACTAACACCCAGGATGTGACACCCCACCAGTCCACTAACACCCAGGATGCGACCCCCACCAGTCCACTAACACCCAGGATGTGACACCCCACCAGTCCACTAACACCCAGGATGTGACCCCCCACCAGTCCACTAACACCCAGGATGTGACACCCCACCAGTCCACTAACACCCAGGATGCGACCCCCACCAGTCCACTAACACCCAGGATGCGACCCCCACCAGTCCACTAACACCCAGGATGTGACCCCCCACCAGTCCACTAACACCCAGGATGTGACCCCCACCAGTCCACTAACACCCAGGATGCGACCCCCACCAGTCCACTAACACCCAGGATGCGACCCCCACCAGTCCACTAACACCCAGGATGCGACCCACACCAGTCCACTAACACCCAGGATGCGACCCACACCAGTCCACTAACACCCAGGATGCGACCCATACCAGTCCACTAACACCCAGGATGTGACCCCCACCAGTCCACTAACACCCAGGATGCGACCCCCACCAGTCCACTAACACCCAGGATGCGACCCCCACCAGTCCACTAACACCCAGGATGTGACCCACACCAGTCCACTAACACCCAGGTACCCATTTTGCTGATGGGTGAACATGGACAACTACTGTAAGGAAACATGCCCAATGTTTCTACCCTTGCCGGGAATAACACCTGGACCCTCACCGTGTGAAGTGAAAAGCTATTACCACCAGGCCACGGGCCACCTGCGACCGACCTATTACACTGCCTTGTATACACTAGAGGTAAGAATTCAGGTAGTTAGACATGGGACGGCAGGTTTCTACAATGAATCCCACTGATGGATCACTAACCTAATCAGTCATAACCCACAAACAACTTACACAAGCAGTACTGCTAACAACGGGCCCTAATGTCTGTAGTACCCACCCACTTCCACATGTAAGGGCAGGTTCCTGGCCCTGGTGATGAGGGCTGCTGTCACTGGTGTACTCAGGTCCTCACTCACCTCCACTGACAAAGTTTCTTTAATTCTCACACACAAAAAAATAGTGGCAATCAAAGGAAATGTCTTTGGGATCACTAGACGAAGATTTAATTTAATTGCTTCCCAAGAGCCGGGTACTGGTGTGGTGGGGAGGGAGGATGTGTTGGGTGGTGGGGAGGGAGGATATGTTGGGTGGTGGGGAGGGAGGATGTGTTGGGTGGTGGGGGGGAGGATGTGTTGGGTGGTGGGGAGGGAGGGTGTGTTGGGTGGTGGGGAGGGAGGATGTGTTGGGTGGTGGGGAGGGAGGATGTGTTTGGGTGGTGGGGAGGGAGGATATGTTGGGTGGTGGGGAGGGAGGATGTGTTGGGTGGTGGGAGGGAGGATATGTTGGGTGGTGGGGAGGGAGGATGTGTTGGGTGGTGGGGAGGGAGGATGTGTTGGGTGGTGGGGAGGGAGGATGTGTTGGGTGGTGGGGAGGGAGGATATGTTGGGTGGTGGGGAGGGAGGATGTGTTGGGTGGTGGGGAGGGAGGATGTGTTGGTGGTGGGAGGGAGGATTGTGTTGGGTGGTGGGGGGGAGGATGTGTTGGGTGGTGGGGGAGGGAGTGTGTTGGTGGTGGGGAGGGGATGTGTTGGGTGGTGGGGAGGGGGGGTTTGTGTTGGGTGGTGGGGGGGGAGGGTGTGTTGGGTGGTGGGGAGGGAGGTGTGTTGGGTGGGGAGGGAGGATGTGTTGGGTGGTGGGGAGGGAGGGGGTGTGTTGGGTGGTGGGGGGGGAGGAGGAGGATGTGTTGGGGTGGGGGGGAGGATGTTTGGGTGGTGGGGGGGGGGAGTGTTTGGGTGGTGGGGGGAGGGGGGGTGTGTTGGGGGGTGGGGAGGGAGGATGTGTTGGGTGGGGGGAGGGAGGTGTGTTGGGTGGTGGGAGGGAGGAGTTTTGGGGTGGTGGGGAGGGAGGATGTTTGGGTGGGGGGGAGGGAGGGTGTGTTGGGTGGGGGGGAGGGGGATGTGTTGGGTGGTGGGGAGGGAGGGTGTGTTGGGTGGTGGGGAGGGAGGGTGTGTTGGGTGGTGGGGAGGGAGGATGTTTTGGGTGGTGGGGAGGGAGGATGTGTTGGGTGGTGGGGAGGAGGATGTGTTGGGTGGTGGGAGGGAGGTTGTGTTGGGGGGTGGGGGGGAGGGTGTGTGTTGGGTGGTGGGGAGGGAGGATGTGGTTGGGGTGGTGGGGGGGAGGTGTTTTGGGTGGTGGGGAGGGAGGGTTGTTGGGGGTGGGGGGGGAGGGTGTTAGGTGGGGGGAGGGAGGATGTGTTTGGTGGTGGGAGGGAGGGTGGTTGGGTGGGTGGGGAGGGTGGGTGTGTTGGGTGGTGGGGAGGGAGGTTGTGTGGGTGGGGGGGAGGGAGGAGTGTGGGTTGGGAGGGGGGATGTGTTGGGGGGTGGTGGGTGGGGGAGGGAGTTTTGGGTGGTGGGGAGGGGGGGGATGTGTTGGGTGGTGGGAAGGGGGATGTGTTGGGGGGGGGGTGGGGGGGGGGGGGGTGTTGGGTGGGTGGGAGGGGAGGTGTGTGGGGGGGGGTTGGGGGGGGAGGAAGTGTTGGGTGGTGGGGAGGGGGGGTGTTGTTGGGTGGGGGGAGGAGGATGTTTAGGTGGTGGGGAGGGAGGATGTGTTGGGTGTGGGGGGATGGGGATGTTGGGGGTTTGGGAGGGGGGTTGTTGGGGTGGTGGGGAGGGGAGGGTGTGTTGTTGGGGGTGGGGAGGGGAGGTGTGTTGGGAGGTGGGTGGGAGGGAGGAGTGTTGGGTGGGGGGGGGATGGGGGTTGGGGTGTGTTGGGTGGTGGGGGAGGGGAGGTGGATGGGTTGGGGGGGGGGTGGGGGAGGGGAGGGGGTTGGGTGGTGGGGGGGAGGTGTTTTGGTGTGGGTGGGGGGGAGGGAGGTGTGGGTTTGTGGAGGGGGGGGAGGGAGGTGTGTTGGGGGGTGGGGAGGGGGGGTGTTGTGGGGGGGGGGGGAGGGGTGATGTGTTGGGGGGGGGAGGGGGGGTTTTTGGTTGGGTTTGGTTTGGGGAGGGAGGATGGGTGTTGGGTGGTGGGGGAGGTGGGGGTGTGTTGGGGGGTTGGGGGGGGGGATTGTTGGGGGTGGTGGGGGGAAAGGGTGTTGTTTGGTGCGGGGAGAAGGGTTGTTGGGTGGTGGGAAAGAGGTGGGGGTCTGGTTGGTGGGTTGGGAGGGGAATGTTTTGGTGGTGTGGGTAGGGAGGGGTGTTGGGTGTGGGGAGGAGGGTTAGTGTTGGGTTGGGAGGGATTTGTGTTTTGGGTGGTGGGGAGGGAGGATTGTTGGGTTGTGGGGGAGGGAAATATAGTGGGGATTTTTGGGGGGGAGGTTTTGTTTGGTTTGTGGGGAAGGGGGGTTTTGTGTTTGGCTTTTGGGTGGGGGGGAAAAAAGGGGGGTGTTTGGGGTTTTTTTTTTGGGAGGGAGGGTGTTTTGTTTTTTGGGTCGGTGGGGGGGGAAATTTTTTTGGGTGGTAAAAAAAGTTTTGGGTTTCGTTTTTTGTGGGGGTTTTGTTGGAAAGGGAGGTTGTGTGGTGAAGGGGAGGGGAATTTGTTGTGGGTGTGGATGGAGGAATTTTTTTTTTTTTTTTGGTGGTGGGGTGGAGGATGGGGGGGCGGTGGGGGAAGGATTGTTTTTTTTTTGGGGGGAAAGGGGGTTTGAAATTTTTTTTTTTTGGGGGGAAGGGGTTTGGTTTGGGGGTGGGGAAAGGGGGTTGAAATGGTTTTGGGTGGTGGGGGGGTGGGAAATGTTTTTTGGGTGGTGGGGAGGGGGTTGTTGGTGGTGGGAGGGAGGAAATTTTTTTGGGGGGTGGTGTGGGAAAGGATGTGTTGGGTGGTGGGGAGGTTTTTTTGGGGAATGTGGATTTTTTAAAAAAGGTTTTTGAAAATTTGAAGATAAATTGCGGAAAAAGTTGGGGTAAAAAAGTCAAAGTTCACATCCCTGACCAGTAGCCCCATACATAGATAAAAGAAATACGATATAACGAACCATATGGTGAAGTATGAAAATGGATAGAAAGGGCCAGAATTCTTGGCCCCTTGAATGGGAAAGGGGGGGAGAGAGAGAATAAATGGACGGAATTTTAAAGAGTTAATAATGCTCTTGGAAAAAGGGAGGCATGTTCAAGGGGAAGTGGGAAACGAAATGTGAGGTGGGGGAGTGCTTGAGACGCTGGATAAAAGAAGGGAAAAAAGATTGGGATAGAAGGGATTAATACAGAAAATAATAATGCAGGTGGGGATATAGTATTTTGGGGGACGGTTTTTTGATCAATATGGCTGAAAGAAAGAAGATACTAGAATTGGCAGAGAATATGCGTAGTTTTTTTGTACAAGAATTAAAAAAGAATAGCAAGAAAATTTTAAAGGAATAAGACTCTTGAGTATGCCCGGTAAAGCGTAAGAATTTTTTATTGAAAGCAATGGGGAAGGTAGAAAGTAGGATTGCAAGCGAATTAAGGAGATTTAGGAATGTAATGAATGGTTTTACAGAAACCGACACCGTTTATAAATTAGACACATGTGAACTCTTGGGTATCTTTATAAGGAAACGTATAGACTGAAGGAGCCTACTGTGTAGGCGAAACGTTTCCTTAATAAAATACCCAAAAGTTGCAAAGTGTCTAATTTATCAAGATTTAAGAAGGAGAGAGGGGTGTATAGACCAAGTGTTTGCATTAAAAGCATTTAAATGTGAACAGTCTTTAGATAAAGGTAAACCAGTCTTCGCTCATTTACGTATTTTTGAAAGGCATTTTGATAGGTTGGATAAGGGAGGAATGCAACAATGTTACAGATGTATAGAACTGATGGAAGGCTACTTAAATCTGTGAAGAGTTTTAATATGCGTAGTGAGCTCAGGTTTCGCTATGCATAATGGAAGGAAATTTTTTTTCCCTAAAATCAGGCCTTACGCAGGGAATGTTTCAGTATCACCATGGTTGTTTTACATATTTACAGAAGGGATTGTAAACGAAGTAACGTAGGGCGTCAGGGGGATGTGAGATTTAAAGATAGCCCAGTACGAGGGGAAAATTGTTAGTTAGGGGGCGAACACAGACTTTGGTAGTTCCGAAGGAAGCTGCAAAGGTAATCAATCTGGAAATTAAAGTAAATTTGGGGAACGCCAAAACATTCACAAATTTAACAAAAACTTAAAGGCAATTAAAAAACTGCTCACTTTTGCTTTCCTGTAATCGTGCCAACGAACGAAAAATACAACAGAGGCGGTGATAAATTTTTTAATCAAGAATCAATGTAAAGGGAGTCACGTAAAACTTAATCCGTTGCTGGTAAAACAATTAAAACTGGGGGGACATTGCAACCAGAAAACCACACACTGTTTACAATGGTACAAGTTTTTTTCATGAACTCGAGTATTTTAAAAATGTCTTTAGTACCGGGCATACATCAACAAGCTTGGTACAAAATGAATAAAAAGCGGAAATAAGGAAAAATACCGTTTGAAGATACAATTTTACATTCCCAGGGCCAGATTTTATTTTTTAAAATTTACTTTTTTAAAGAGTTAAATGAAAAGGAAATCTATTAATGGTGATTTTGAGGAATTGATCCCGTCACACTACAGTAATATGCTTTTACTTGGGAAAAGAGGTTATTCTATACTGTGTTTCTGGAGACCCCCCCACCCAAGACCCCCCTCTGAAACTCAAAGCATCACACCTTGGTAAAATAAGCCTTTAGAGGGTCGACTCCGTTAGATGGCTCGGAAAATGGTTTTCAACAGAAAATGTGATTTGCAGGATCGGGTTTGGTATAGGTAAGTGGAATAAAGAGCAAAATTACAATTCAATGCCCAAAAAGGCAGCAGTGCAAAAACACCCCTACTGTTACACTTGGGGTCACACCACACTCGAAACACCTTGGCTATGGTTACGATCCTCTGTAGGGGTTAAAAATTTTTTACAAAAAAAAATAGCTAAGACTCATGGGCAAGAATGCACAAGTGAATTAGTTTCAAAGTTTGCAGATCTGGCACCTGAGTATGACAGAAAAAATTATAACAAATTCCCCGTAGTAAAAACCCCGGGACAGCTGCAACTGTAATAAATATCGAATCTGATAATGAAAATAAAAGAATGAAAAAGAAAAAAGTGCAGGAGACTGAGATAGGCTGAATGTGAGGGGGGGGAAGAGAGAAAAAAAGTTAAAAAGGGAGAACATTTTTCTTGGTCCCTGGGGGAGGAACCTGAGTTACAGATGGTTTAAAGGGATGAAATTTGGGTGACGCCCTGAGGAGTAAATTAAAGAGACAGAACAGAGAGACAGAGAGGGTGGGGTGGGGGTATTTTGTGGTATGCATGTGTATTCATTATTTGTAAAAAACTTTTTAAAATTCAGGGGTCGATTCACAGCCCCTGACCCCATCTCTTCTCTAGTTCACTGGGTCCTTTCTCTCCCCTTTTCCCATGAGCTTTATCATATCTTTTCCCTAAAGCTATTTTGGGATTCTGCCCCCTCTACATCACTCTCCGATATTCCATTTCCTGAAAAACTCTGACTAAAGAAATATTTCCTAACACCCCTGTGACTCATCTTTATTTTCAGCTACATTGTTTTTCCCTTTTGCTGTGTCCTACCCCGTGTATGTACTTATTTACCTGTGTATACTTAACTACTTGGTTGCCAGGTGTGGGCCCTAGGGTGCGTACCCAGTGGGGCCCGACATACACGGTGTACAGGTTTTTTAAAAAATTTCCCGGGGTTTTTGGGGGCGCCCAATGCGAAAGCAGTTTTTGGTGGTGTGTGGTCTCGCCTAGTTGTACCACCTATTTGAAGTTGCGGGGGTCGGCCCAAGCCCCTGGCCCGCCTCTTCACTGGTCGCTACTAGGTCACTCTCCCTAAAACCGTGGCTTTTCATACTCTACTTAAACTATGTATGGATCCGCCTCCAAAATTCGTTTCCCCAAATTTCCCCACTTCCTGACTACTTGTGGTGAAGAAATACTTCCTAACACCCCTGTGTTCATCTTTGTCT
Organism: Cherax quadricarinatus; assembly: GCF_026875155.1. Taxonomy (NCBI): domain Eukaryota; kingdom Metazoa; phylum Arthropoda; class Malacostraca; order Decapoda; family Parastacidae; genus Cherax; species Cherax quadricarinatus. Next base: position 128,416 of record NW_026467082.1, read on the forward strand.
TCAACTTAAACTGGCCCCCGTTTTGCTGTGCCCCCATCTCGGGAAACTCATTTTTTGTCCCCCTTTGTAATTCCCTCAGTTTTTTGTATTTTCGTTATATGCCCCCCCTTCTCTCCTGTCCTCCAGTGTCGTCAGGTTTTTCCCCCTTTAAAACCTTCCTCGAATGAATACCTCTTAGTCTGGGATTGTCTTTTTGCAAACCTTTTGCCTTTTCTAATTTCTTTACGTGTTTGGCTGGTGTGGGTTCCAAACTGGTGCCGCATACCCAATAGGGGCCTAACGCACAGGGTGTACAGGGTCCTGAACGATTCCTTTTTAAAGATGTCGGAATGCTGTTCTGAGGTTTGCTGGGCCCCATATCCCGCACAGTATTTGGTTTTGTCGCTTCGGGAGTTGCCTTTTTATATCACCCCAAGATTTTTTCTTGAGTGGGTTTTGTAGCCTCGGGCCCCCTAGATGTTTTCCTCTGCGGTCTTCTTTGCCCTTCCTCAATTTATGTTTGCACTTGGTGGGTTTGAACTCCAGGAGCCAATTGCTGGACCGGGTTTCGCAATTGGAAAATTGTGTGTGTGGTGTGTTTTGGTGTGTGTGTGTGTGTGTGTGGTGTGTGTGTTGTGTGTGTGGGGTTTTGGGTGTGTGTGTGTTTGTGTGTGTGTGTGTGTTGTATGTGTGTGTGTGTGTGTGTGTTGGGGTGTGTGTGTGTGTGTTTGTGGTTGCGGTGTGTGTGTGTTGTGTTGTACTCACCAAATTGTGGTCTTTCTCAGACTTGATAGCCATTTGCGAAGACGCATCGTTTTTATCTCTTTAGTTTGTCTCTGTGAGCGTTTTAATGTTTTGGGGATGTTTCAGTGATTCGATTGTCCCAGCCCTCATTTTATTTGCTATTCCAACTGTGTTAGTGTTCCTTACCCAGTTCTTTCCTTTACTGTTTCCGTTTCGGGGTTCTCGAATTCTTGGTCCTTCCCCAGTGGGTCGAGGGGTAGGAGGTGTTGGTGCGGCTTGGGGGTAGGAAAAGGGGGGACGAGATTTTGGGAGAGGTGTGTGGGGGTAGGTATTTGTTTGCGTCTTTGTTCTGGGTGGGCTTATCTTATTTGGGGGGTTGTGCTTATCTTAGTGCTGTTATTTGGGGAAAAGTCTCAGTTCCTGGCCCCTCCTAAAAGGGTCGCTATGGTTTCACTTTTTCCCCCGGCTGTTTAGCACTATCAACCTATGATGTCTCTACCTTTTGCTATCAGGCCCTAAGTACTCTAAGGCTAAAGAAATATTTCCTAACATTCTATGATCATCTGTGTTTTTATTTCCTTCGTGTAACCCTGCCTTGAAAAACCCCCTTCAAATACTCTTCATTCCATCGTGTAATTCCCTGAATATTTGAATTTGTAATCACGTTAGCTTCGGGCCTCTGTCCGTAGTGTCGGTTTTACCTCTTTCAACCTCTCGTATAGGTCAATACTTTAGCTTTGAACTAGCTTCATTAAAAACCTTTTGCACATTTTCCAGTTCTTAACATGCTTAACCAGATGTGGATTCCATATGGCGCTGCAACTCCCCGATGGGGCCTGAATAAACCCTGTATTGTCCGTGAATGCTTTCCCTTTTTATGTTCTGGTAGGTGCCTTAAATTTTTCCCTCCCGCCCTTGCTGAAGCTGTTTCAGTTGGTGGTTTTCAGGCAAATGTCGGAACTATGTTAACCCCCGAGGTCCCCTTTTAGAAAGTTTTTGCCTTTGTCCCTTGAACCCATACACTTTTCCCGCGGGGTTTTTCTTTTTAGAGTAATCACCTCTCGACCCTTTCCTTCAGCTTGTCCGGCCCTTTGTGTTTTTCCCGTTTATTTCCTTTTTGTATTCCTTTTAAAAATTTCACACATCTGCGAACAGACACCTCTGACTAATTTATCTGCTTGCATTCAAACAACCCCAACACCCCCAACAACCTTACCGCCCGGAAAATTTACCCCTTACCAGCTATACAGTCAAATTTCACGACCCCCTGAATTTTCCACCTGTCCATCTCCAGTATCAACGACTACCACAAAGAACCCCCCCATCTCCCTTTGCTTCCCTTTTCATCCCCCCATCACTACCACCCCCACTATGACCAGCTCCACTACCTAACCCTTTAAACCCCTTTGCTGCCCAAAACTGTCATTCACATTTCCACCCAAAATTTATTTATCCCCTTTCGCCACCCCCCGCCCCAACCAAATACACAAACCAAGGGGGGGGGGGGGGGGGGGGGGGGGGGGCGTGTACCACATCTTCCCTGCCCCCCCAATACCTATACCCCCCAAACACACAACCCAGTCACCACCACCCAGCATCACCACCACCCCTAGCTCACCCCCGCCCCCGCATCCCCCACTAGCTCCCATCACCACCCTTATAAAACGTCAAAATCATCTATTTCCCCAAAATATCCATAACACTAAAAGGACAAAAGATTATATAGAAAAGAGCGAACCAAAGGGGGGAAACGGGGTCTGGGGCCAAAGGACCATTCATCAAGGGCTTTACAACCCATAGGGCAAAAATTTTTTAAAAATATTTTTTTCTAGAGTATTTATTTATAAGTAGAAGGGGAATAGCGCATAAATATAAACTAATATCGCAGCCTCAACATTGCTGGACATGTTCAGTGTGTCACACTTTGCAAATCTTTGGGCACGTTTATATCATTGTTGTACAAACCGGTTTGTTTGTTTTTTGTTTGTAGGGTATTTTCTTTTTTGCTTTGGGTTTTCACGCGATTCGGGCAACCCCTATTATCCAAGGGGTTTGGTCGGGTCGCGTCGCAGGGGTATAATCCCCAAAAAACAAGAGACGAAAACAATATATATTTATAGCTTCTAGGCCCAAATTTTCAATTTCACTTCCCTGTGTATACAAACTAACAGTTTTTAACAAAATACAATAATGTAGTATGTATTTTGGTATATTATATAATATATTAAAATATATATATAATATTATATATATATTATATATATATTTATATATATATATATATATATAATATTATATATTTTATATTTTACAGCAATAAATCACAGTAACAGGGGGTTTTTTAGAATAACAAAACAACCACTGTGAAAGAATGAGAAATTCAAGCGCTTTCGTGACTACTCACATTTTCAAGGAACAATGTTCCTTTTAATGTGAGATCACGAAAGCGCTTGGGCTTCTCTTTTCTTTCACGGGGGGTTTTTTTTAAAATTTTATATATATATATATATATATATATATATATTATATTTATATAAATTATATATATTAAATATAATATATTTAAATATATTTATATATATATATATATATATATATTATAAAATATATATTTAAAATATATATATTCTTTTTTCTTTCAAAACACCCCGGCCGTATCCCACCCGGGGGGGGTGGCCCAAAGGAAAACGAAAGTTTCTCCTTTTTCATTTGTAATAATTTTCGGGGGAAGGGGTTACTAGCCACTTGCTCCCCGGGATTTTAGTCGCCCCTTACAACAATGCTTACGGGGGAAAAAATTCTGTTTACTTCCCCATGGAGAGAAAAAAGGAAATAAACAAGAAAAGAAAATAGAAAGAAAAAAAGAAGAAAACCCCGAGGGGTGGGGTATATATATGTTGTACATGTATGGTTGTGGACCTAAGTGTAAGTAGAAGTAGCAAAGCTACCTGAAACCCTTTCATATTTATGAGACAGAAAAAAAGGACACCCGCAATCCCCCCATCACGTAAAACAATTTCAGGGTTTCGTTTTTCACTCACTTGGAGTACGGTAGTACCCCCCTGGGGGGGTTGCTGTCTACCAACTACTACCTATTATATAAACATATCTATCAATATATATTAATTATATATTATATATATATTATATATATATTTAAAATACATTATATTTATAATATTATTAAATATAATATTAAAATATAGGGGGGTACCACCCCTTTGAACTGTCTAGGGACCCTCATTCCCCAGAAGAAAGAAAAAAAATTGCTTCAGGGAAAACTTTTGGTTCTCTTTTCTCTCTCTTTTTCTCTCTCCTTCTCTATATATATATATAATTTTTATAATTTTTTAATATAATATATATATAATATTAATTATTTATATTATATTACATATATTTTTATATACACACAAATATATTAAAAATAATATATATAATTTTTTTTTATTTTTACCTGGCCCCATCCACCCAAGGCAGGGTGCCCCCAAAAAAAAAACTTTTACCATCATTCCCCCATAAATGTCTTTTCCCGAAGGGTGCTTTCACTACAGTTTTTAAACTGCAACATTAACACCCCCTTCAGGGTTTCAGGCACTGTACTTCCCATTCCCGGACCAAGCCGGCCCCGCCGGTTTCCCTGAATCCCTTCATAATGTTACTTTGTCCACCCAACGCACGTCAAATATTTAAAAACCCTTTTCTCCATTCACTCCTACAAACCGCTCACGCATGCCTCTGGAAGTCCCCGCCCTCGCCCCACACAAAACCTCCCTTTTAACCCCTCCCTCAACCCCTTCCCAGGCCGGGCCCCTCCCCCCCTTCCCCACTACAGCTGATACACTCTTGAAGTTATTTTTTTTCGCTCCATTCTCTCTACATGCCCGCCCACCTAAAACCCTTTCCTCAGCCCTCTGGAACTTTTTTGGAAATCCCGCCCCTCCTCCTAACTTCCAAACTACGAATTCTCTGCATTATATTCACACCACACATTCCCCCCAGACTGACATTCCACTCCCTCCGTTTTTCCCCCTCGCTGCAACTTTATCCCCCATTTCCCCCCCATAAAGGGGTTTGGTAAAACATACTCTAACATTCCCCTTTTTGCCCCCAAAGGGGAAAAAGTTCTCTGTCCCCACAGCCCCCAAGTGCCCCCACCACTCTTTTTCCCTCATCAATTCTAGATTCACCTCATCTTTCTAGACCCATCCGCTGACACTCCACTCCAAAATCTAAATCGTTCACCTCCTCCATACTCTCTCCCTCCAATCTGATATTCAATCTTTCATCCCAAATTTTTTTGTTTCCCTCAAAACCTTACTCTTTCCTGTATTCCCCCTTTATTTTCTTCTTTTGCACCCCCCTCCCAAATTCACCCCACCAATCTCGGAGCTTTTTTCAAAATCCCCCAAGGCACAGTGTCATCAGCAAAGAGCAGCTTGACAACTCCCCCCTGTGTGGATTCTTTTTTTTAAAAATCCGCCTCTTCCAAGCCTCGCTTTACTTCTCTTACAACCCCCTCTATAAAATATTAACAACCCGGTGACATCAACCCTCCTTGTCTAAGGCCTACTTTTATGGGAAAAAATTTCCCCCCTTTTTTACATACTCTAACTTTAGCTTCATATCCTCGTAAAAAATCTTCACTGCTTTTGTAACTCCTCCTACACCATACACTTGCAACATCTGCCCCATTGCCCCCCTTACACCCTGTCATAGCCTTTTCCAAAAACCTAAATGCCACAAAGACCTCTTTAGCTTATTAAAATTACTGTTCCATAGTTCACTGAAAAACCCCGGTCCACAAAAACCCCCTCCTTTCCAAAAGCCCCCTTGTTCTTGCTACCTATTCCCCGCCCTTACTTTTTTTCTTTAATTATAACTCTACCATACACTTTCCAGGTACACTCAACGCTACCCCAAAATTTTTGCACTCCTTTTATCCCTTTCCCTTATAAAAGGAACATGCAGGCTTCTTCCCAATCCCTGGGGTCCTTACCCTTTTCCCATAATTTTTTAAAAAATTGCCCCAACCACTCCAAAACTATATCCCCACCTTTTTTTAAACATTTCATTTTACCAATCAATCCCGGCTGCCTTACCCCTTTCATTTTACCTATGCCTCACAACCTTTCCCCCATATATATAATATATTATAAAATTTATTTTTAAATATATAATATTTTATATATATATTAATATATTTATATAAATATATATATATATATATATATTATAAATATATATATATATATATATATTTTTAATATATATATTATATATATATTTCCCGACGCTTTTTTATGGGTGTGAAGCATGGGTGATGAATTTTGCAGCAAGGAGAAGGTGGAGGCATGGAGATGTATGCTGAGGGCAATGTGGTGTGAATAAAAGCAGAGAATTCGAAATTTGGAAGTAGGAGGAGGTGCGGATTACCAAAATGTTGTCCAGAGGGGGAGGAAGGGTTTTTGAGGTGGTTTGGCATGTAGAGAGAAGGAAAGGGAACAAGGACTTCAAAAAGTGTATCGTTGTAGGGAAGGAAGGCGGGGTAGGGGTGGCCTAGGAAAAAGGGTTTTTGGGAAGGGGTAAAGGGGGTTTTGTGTGGAGGGGTTGGTTTCCCAGGCGTGCGTGAGGTGTTTGATAGGAGTAAGGAGCAAAAGGTTTTTAATCTGACGTGCTGTTGGAGTGTACAAAGTAAAATTTTTGAAGGGGTTCAGGGAAAACCGGCAGGCCGGGCTTGTTCTGCACTCTGAAAGGGGGGGTGTTAAGTTCGTTTAAAAACTGTAGTGTAAAGCACCCTTTTGGCAAGACATGCGGAGGAAGATGGTGAAAGTTTTTCTTTTTCGGGGGCCCCCGTGCCTTGGGGGGGAATCGGCCAATTTGATAATAAAAAAAATAATAAAAAATAAAAATAATATTTATATATATATTATTAATTAAAATATTTAATATATTATTAAAATATATATATATATATTAATATAAATATATATATATTAAATATATATTATATATATATATATATATATATATATATTATTTTATTAATATGGGGTGGAATCTTTATAAGGACCTTTCCATTTTCAGTGCGTCATCGGAGCTGTGCAATGTTAAAAAGGGGGCAACCCAAAACAGGGAGAGAGGTAGCTATACACTATAAAACAATTACTAACAATAAAATATTTAATTAATATACAATATGGCGGCGCACCTGTGGCCCTGTAGTAATTTTGTAAAAAAAATCAATGC